>CM026551.1:36385326-36640886 GCA_015143295.1 Tetracentron sinense
AATAGAATGGTAATGTATTAGAAATGATAAATGCTTCAAAGTGCTATCTGTTGCCTAAATTTCATACCACATGTAAGAATGAAATGCCATAGTCATGTGATCCGCCGTTTCAAGTATGCATCATGATTACCACATGACAAGCACACAAGCACGTGCATGCAGAAACGGGTTTTTCCAAGAAGATCTGTATTTGAATATCGAAAGGAAAACAAGAACATGACAAGGAGGTGGTAGCAGCAAAGGAAGGGTGCTAGCCTCGGCATCACAAGAGAAACGGAACAAGAACATGACAGGAGGTTGGGAGCCAAGGAAGGTGCTAGCCTCGGCTAAAAGAGAAACGGAAACAAGAACATGACAGGGGTGGAGCCAAGGAAGGGGCGGCAGCCTTCTGGTAGTCACAAAGCAAAGTGGGAACCAGAATCATGAAAGGTAGGTTGGTAGCCACAGAAAGGGTGCTCAGCCCTTGGACTCCTCTTACAAAGTGAGTAACTACGGCAAGACCGTACCATTCCACCCCCTCTACCA
This sequence comes from Tetracentron sinense, assembly GCA_015143295.1. Lineage (NCBI taxonomy): Eukaryota > Viridiplantae > Streptophyta > Magnoliopsida > Trochodendrales > Trochodendraceae > Tetracentron > Tetracentron sinense. The sequence continues at coordinate 36,385,852 of CM026551.1, forward strand.
TTGATCAAGGAGTCTGGCTTCCAACCCGCCACAACAGTCTGAATCGCGGTGGGACCTACCGCCCCTCTGGCTCACAAGGTAACCAGTCAAGGAAACAAGTCAAGACATGAACTAAAGGGCAAGACACAGATAAATTACTGTGATTGACCGAGACCGGAAACGGGTTTCGAGACATGAGTTTTAAGAGGTTTTTGCATTTAAACGCCCATGTCAAGAACATATGGTATGTATTTATGTTTTCATATTGCTTTAAATTAATATCTTGTATGCTCACTGTTGTTATGCTTTCGCTATTGTTAGGTTAGCTAGTAGTTTGTACCGATGAGTATCCATGCTAAGCTACTTTTATGTCAGGGCAGTTACTATGATGTCCTCAACCACGAGCCTGGGGTCGAGGAGGAGTGTATGTAGAGGAGACGGGAGGACACCTATCCACATGGCAGTTAAGGGAGGATGAGGGGACTGGGATGTGGTGGCCATACTGACTATGTTGAGAGGAGAGGATTAGAGAGTCCTTTTTGTATTTTGATAGAGGGGCATGTTACCCTTTACCTTGATGTATCGGTATATGTTAACTTGGAATACTATTGGAGTAATAGAAGAAAAGAAAAAGTTGGCTTATGCTCCGGCACTTATGTTTAGTTTCGCGCTCTGATTTTCATTGAAATATTATGATTTAGCCTAGTGCAGTAAGATGGTTTGACAGGTACACGTAGTCACCTCTAAAGTATCCCTTAACTCCTAGGGGGTATTTTGGGGCGTGACAGAAGGGTATCAGAGCTCTAGGCATAGAGTCCTAGTCGTCCCACTTAGATGATTGAACAAGGTATTAGAATCACCTTAGAGAGTTGTATTCCAAGTATAGACTAACAAGTTAGTCTTAGTCAAAATGGGTTGAACTTCAACCGAACATAGAGTCCTACGCTAGGAACACGGATTGTATGTTATGCATTGTGTTATATACCATGTGTACATTATTGGTGTTGTACTTATTAAATGTGCTTGATGAATATGTATTAAGTGAATTGTGAAATTGTACTAAATGCGTATCCAAGTTAGACTCATGTTGTATTGTCGTTCTCAGGAGAAATCATGAGACGCAATACTCGGGGTCGCGGGTACAACACGAGGGGTAATGGAGGTGATGCTCCATCGGGTGATGATCAACCCGACTTTGCCCAAGCATTCGCATCCATAGCCGAGACCTTGGCTATGTTGGAGGTAAGGCAACCGGCCACTCCGCCTAATGCGGCACTTATACCGGCTCCTCCTAATCGAGCCCAAGCCGGGATAGAAGCTTTCCGGAGGATGAGGCCTCCAACTTTTTTGGAAGCATTGATCCACTTGTTGCCGAGGGTTGGATTCGGCAACTTGAGAAGATATTCTCGGTTTTGGCACCTACGGAAGTAGAGAGGGTCACATGGGCTGCCTTTATGCTTTAAGGCGAGGCCGACCATTGGTGGCAAGTCGGCACTCCGAACCCCGAGAGTTGACCCGGCAAGGCCAAGAATGGACATGGGGAGAATTCTTGGATGTTTTCTACAAGAAATACTTTCCGGTTGGGATGAAAGAAAAGAAGAAATTGAATTTATTACCTTGGAGCAAGGTAATATGTCGGTAGGCGGCTTACGAAGCCAAGTTCTCAGAGCTATCTCGATTTGCTCCACACTGATAGCTACCGAGGCTATGAAGGCCCGGAAATTCGAGAGGGGTTGAAGGCCTACCTCAAGGATCGTGTCTCAATGTTCCGACATGAGACATATTCAGAAGTTGTGGACAAGGCATTGTTGGCCGAGTCGAATTCCGAAGAGTTCTTTAAGAGAAGAGGAATAGAGAAGGACAGTCTAGTAGTTCAGGGGAGAAGAGAGCTAGGACTATGTCTTATCAGTCCGCAGGGCCGGCTCAGTCACAGAGGATGTACTCGGCACCACAGGCTCCCCGCCCTTTTTCTCCACCGGCTTTTCGCCCCGGCTACCTCGTATGCTCCTCGCCCCGCGTGACTCAGGCTACGGGTTATACTCCTCCCACTTATTCACATGATGTCTGCACCCTTTGTGGAAGGAGGCATCCAGCAGGGGAATGTCGGAAGGCTACAGGAGGCTGTTTTCATTGTGGCGACCAGGGCCACATGATTCGGGATTGTCCCCGACGTCTATTGCCAGCTCAGTCTTCAGGGAGCAGGCCCCCGATTAGGCAGACATCTCAGCCTAGCTCTTCTCAGGCTTCGAGGGCCTCACAGTCTGCCCGGCCTCCTCGCCCAGCCACTCAGGGTCGAGTTTTTGCTCTATCGGAAAGAGACGCACGTGCATCCGACGATGTCGTGCAAGGTACGTGAGAATTTTGATTTTAAGTTGTATAAAATTTTTGTGGTTGTTATGCGATTAGTTATACTGAGGGTTACCTATGTATGATGCTTGTCATTATTTGAAATCTACTTATATTAGTTACTTAATCGCACAGGCGCTTTATTAGTGAACGAGTGTCTCACTCGAGTGTTGATAGACACAGGATCTACTCACTCTTTTGTCTCCCCAAGTTTTGCAAAGGGCTTTTCGACTGAGGCTACTCCGTTGGAGCGGGAGTTGACCATTGCAACTCCACTCGGCAAGTCGGTTGATACGGATAAGGTATTCAGGGATAGTGTGGTTCAAGTGGGGGAGAATGAATTGTTAGCCGACCTTATCGTCCTGGGTTTCCAAGATTTAGACGTTGACGTCATTCTTGGTATGGATTGGTTGGCAAGCCATCACGGGCATGTGGCGTGTTTTGAAAGATGGTGAATTTCAAGCCGGAAGGGGGTAAGCCGTTTTCACTTCCGAGGATTAAGAGAGAGGGACATTGCTCGCCTCGCAGCCTTGAGTATAGCACACCCAGAAGCACAAAACTCATCGGCTATTCCAGTTGTGAGTGAGTTCTTAGATGTGTTCCCGGAAGAACTTCCCGGATTACCTCCTGATAGAGAGATCGAAATTCGCTATAGAGCTTGCTCCGGGTACCGCTCCGATTTCAAGGGCACCATATAGAATGGCCCCTATAGAGCTTGAAGAATTGAAGAAGCAAATTGAGGAGTTACAACAACTTGGTTTCATCCACCAAGTGTGTCACCGTGGGGAGCTCCGGTCCTTTTTGTAAAGAAGAAAGACGGGTCGATGAGAATGTGTATAGACTACCGTCAGTTGAACAAGGTAACTATCAAGAATCGTTATCCCTTGCCAAGGATCGATGACTTGTTCGACCAACTGAAGGGAGCGAGATTCTTCTCCAAAATTGACCTTAGATCGGGGTATCATCAATTAAGGATCAAGGCGGAAGATGTTCCGAAGACGGCTTTTAGGACTCGGTATGGGCATTACGAGTTCCTTGTCATGCCTTTTGGGCTGACGAATGCACCGGCGGCATTCATGGATTTGATGAACCGGGTGTTCCGATCTTACTTGGATCGATGCGTGATTGTATTCATTGATGACATTTTGGTGTATTCCCAGACACGGGAAGATCACGCACGAGACCTCCGCCTCGCTCTGGAGATGTTGAGAGAGCATAGGCTATATGCCAAATTGAGTAAGTGCGAGTTTTGGTTAGAGAAGGTCGCATTTCTTGGACACGTGGTGTCGGCCGAGGGCATTTCTGTAGATCCAGCCAAGGTTGAGGCAGTCATGAGTTGGGAGAGGCCCAAGAGCGTCACGGAGATACGTAGTTTCCTCGGATTGGCAGGCTACTACCGGAGATTTGTGGAGGGATTCTCCAGTCTGGCTGCACCTCTCACCTACTTGACAAGGAAAAATGCAAAGTTCAGTTGGAGTGACCGATGTGAAGTAAGTTTCCAAGAGTTGAAGAAACGCCTCACCACAGCCCCTGTCCTTACTGTGCCATCCGGACATGGTGGTTATGAGGTATATAGCGATGCTTCGCATATCGGACTTGGGTGTGTCCTTATGCAGCATAAGAAAGTCATTGCCTACGCATCAAGACAATTGAAGGAGCATGAAAAGAATTACCCCACTCACGACTTAGAACTCGCCGCAGTTGTGTTTGCATTGAAGATTTGGCGACATTATCTTTATGGGGAACAATTTGAGGTATTCACAGATCATAAAAGCCTTAAGTATTTGTTTTCCCAGAAAGAGTTGAACCTGAGGCAAAGAAGATGGGTAGAATTTTTGAAAGACTATGAGTGCTCCATTCAATACCACCCGGGCAAGGCAAATGTAGTAGCCGATGCTCTTAGCCGGAAGCCTACTGGACTTTTGGCGCATATGATGCTGAAGGAGTGGAGATTGCTGGAGGATGCATCCAACCTCGACATCAGTTTTAGTCTCCCTACCTATGGGCCGGTAATGGCTAGCATCACAGTTAGGCCATTTATGTTGAGCATGATCCAGGAGTTGCAGGAAATGGATGCCGAACTACTTTCTTGCCGAGACAAGTCAGTTAAAAGTGGCAGTAAGGACTTTACGGCGAGGGAAGATGGAATTATCACTTTCAAGGGAAGAGTATGTGTCCCAGCCGATGAGAAGCTTAAGCGAGAAATCTTGTACGAGGCTCACCGGTCCAAGTACACCGTTCACCCCGGGGGTACCAAAATGTATAGGGACTTGAAGAAGCATTTTTGGTGGCGGAACATGAAGCGAGAAATAGCGGAGTATGTGTCTAAATGCTTGGTGTGCCAACGAGTCAAAGCCGAACACAGGAGACCGGCTGGACTTTTGCAGTCCCTCCCTATTCCCGAGTGGAAATGGGAACATATCTCTATGGACTTTATCGTGGGGTTGCCGAAGACGGTTAGGAAGACCGAAGCTATATGGGTAGTTGTTGATAGACTCACGAAGTCCGCTCATTCTTACCGTACCGGACTACATTCAACTCCAATCAGTTAGCGGAGCTATACATCAAGGAAATAGTCCGATTACACGGGGTGCCAGTGAGTATTGTGTCGGATAGAGACTCAAGATTCACATCCAGGTTTTGGAAAAGTTTTCAAGGTGCAATGGGCTCCCGATTAGACTTTAGCACAGCTTTCCACCCACAGACCGACGGGCAAACCGAGAGGGTGAATCAGGTTATTGAAGATATGCTCCGAGCATGTATGCTAGACTTCAAGGGAAGTTGGGAAGATCACCTACCTTTGGTGGAATTCGCTTACAACAATAGTTATCAAGAAAGCATACAAATGGCGCCTTTCAAGGCTTTGTACGGAAGGAGTTGCAGATCCCCGTTGTATTGGGATGAAGTGGGAGAAAGAAAGATTTTGGGCCCCGAGTTGATTGAACAAACCGCGGATAGGGTCAAGCTTATCCGGGAGAGGTTGAAGACCGCACAAGATAGACAGAAAAGCTATGCCGACAACCGAAGGAGGGATCTTGAATTCCGAGTCGGTGATTTTGTGTTTGTAAGGATTTCACCGACCAAAGGTGTTATGCGATTCGGGAAGAGAGGCAAGCTTAGCCCGAGATATGTGGGTCCATTCGAGATCATTACTCGAGTTGGCGAGGTGGCTTACCGTGTTGCTTTGCCCACTCACATGGCGGCGGTCCACAACGTGTTTCATATCTCCCAGCTTCGGAAGTACATCCCGGATCCTTCTCACGTCATCGAGCTTGATCCGGTTGAGATTCGAGAGGATCTCACTTTGGTTGAGAAGCCGGTTCATATTTTGGATCGAAGAGACCAAGTACTTCGCAACAAGACTATTCCGCTAGTTCTCGTGCAATGGCAACATCACGCTCGAGAAGAGGCTACATGGGAACGTGAGGCCGAAGTCAAGGCGAAGTACCCCGAGTTGTTTCAATGATTTTGGGTATAACTTGTAATTTTGTTTCGAATTGTTATGCTAAGTTGTTAAATTTGTAAAGCAAGCATTGTCCAAATTTCGAGGACGAAATTTTTGTAAGGGGGGGAGAATGTAGCACCCCGGACTTTTTCATCCTTAATGAATACCACCTTCATAGCTAATTGGCCGTTTTTATAGTCTAATTAATAAATAAGAAAGAAATCGGAAATTCCGAAACGTCAGAAATGTGCGTTTTCGAAAGACGAACCCAACGCAAGTTGAATCGTCGAAATCCGACGAGCGAGTCAAAAGATATGGTCAAAACAGTCCAGACATGTAGAGAACCGATCGCTCGGTTCAATCAGCGATCGATCGGTCCATAACCGATCGATCGGTAGCTATCGCGCGGTCAGAAATTTTGTATGGGGAAATTTTCCAGAGAGTGAGTTTTTGACCGGTCGATCGGTCATAAACACCGATCGCTCGGTAGGCAACCGATCGATCGGTCATAACCACCGATCGCTCGGTCTTCGTGTTTTTCAGAATTTTCATTAAGGGCTTTTTCGTCTTTTGGGGGTTAAACCCTTTCTCCTTAAGGCTTGCTCGAGCCTTTAGGGCTTCATTCACAGAACTTAAGGGATTTTGAGAGATAGAGAGAAAGGAGAAGGGGATTTGCAACTAGGGTTTTCCATTGGAGAAGGAATCAAAGGGGTTTAAGAACCCTAGCTCACCCCAACTCGAGTTGCTTCAAGTTCAAGGCTCAAGCTCGTGTGGGGACTCATTCTCCAAGCTAGGGCAGCGATCCTACGGCGTTTTTGAAAGGGGTTTCTTCCCCAACTCAAGTCCCCTTCAAGCAAAGGCTTCCTCCTTCCAAATAGAGCTTCTATTTCAAGGTTTCTTCAAGATCAAACCTTGATCTAAGGTTAGTACACCCTACTAACTTTCCCTAGCAATAACCTAGGTTTTCTAGTGTAAATGGTGATTATATATATTATGCTTTTCCTTCCCTATGCATTGTATTAACTCAACAAATATAAACAAGATAAGGGGAATGGAATGAATGTGTGGATGGGAGATTGGATACGGCGATTGGATGCCGAATGTGTGATGTATGATGTGTGGGTTGTGGATTGGAAAATGGAGGATGGGCATAGTACAAATAACAAACTTACCATTGCGTGATTGAATGGAAAGTAGGCACAAAAAAAAAAACAGAAGAAGATGAACCATTAAGGAACCTTGCATGCTATGTGTTTGATAAAATGACTAAACAAGGGATAAATGGACTTAATGAAGAAAATGGAAATAGAAATTGTGTAATTGTTCTTAGAAATGATAAATTGCTCAAATGTGCTATATGTTGCCTAAATTTTCATACCACTATGTTAAGAATTGAAATGCCATAGTCATGTGATCCGCCCGTTCAAGTATGTCATCATGATTACCACTATTGACAAGCACACAAGCACGCATGCATGCATGAAACCGGGTTTTTCCAAGATTGTATTTGTATATGAAATGAATCAAGAACATGACAAGGAGGTTGGTAGCCCAAGGAAGGGTGCTAGCCTCTGGCTCACAAGAGAAACGGAACAAGAACATGACAAGGAGGTTGGTAGCCCAAGGAAGGGTGCTAGCCTCTGGCTCACAAGAGAAACGGAACAAGAACATGACAAGGAGGTTGGTAGCCCAAGGAAGGGTGCAAGCCTCTGGCTCATAAGAGAAATGGAACAAGAACATGACAAGGAGGTTGGTAGCCCAAGGAAGGGTGCTAGCCTCTGGCTCACAAGAAAAATGGAACAAGAACATGACAAGGAGGTTGGTAGCCCCAGGAAGGGTGCTAGCCTCTGGCTCACAAGTGAAATGCAAGAGAGAACATGACAAGGAGGTTGGTAGCCCAAGGAAGGGTGCTAGCCTCTGGCTCACAAGTATACAAGTCAAGAACAAGTCAAGACATGAAATACAAGGCAAGACACGATACACATACGTGATTTGACCGAGACACGAAAAGGGTTTCCGAGACATGAGTTTTACCGAGGTTTTTGCATTCATACACGCATGTCAAGATATGGCTATGTATCTTATGTTTTCACTATTGCTTTAAATTAATATCTTGTATTGCTCACTGTTGTTATGCTTTCGCTATTGTTATGGTTAGCTAGTAGTTTGTACTCGCTGAGTATTCCATGCTCAGCCGTACTTTTATGTCGGCAGGTACTATGGATGTCCTCGACCCCGAGCCTTGGGTCGAGGAGGAGTATGTAGAGGAGAGGGAGCCACCTATCCCATGGCAGTCTCAGGAGGATGGGGACTTGGATGTGTGGCCATACCTCGACTACTGTTGAGAGGAGAGGATTAGAGAGTTCCTTTTTGTATTTTGATAGGTGGGCATGTCCACCTTTACCTTGATTGTATTTGGTATATGTTAACTTGGAATACTATTTGGAGTTATAGAAGAAAAGAAAAGTTGGCTTATGCTTCCGCACTTGTGTTTAGTTTCCGCGCTCTGATTTTCATTGAATTATATTATGTTTAGCCTCTTGCATTACAGGATGGTTTGACAGGTACACGTAGTCACCTCTAAAGTATCCCTTAACTCCTAGGGGGTATTTTGGGGCGTGACATGAGTCCCGGTTAGGATTTTTTGTGTAGCTCTAGGTTACTTTTTTTAATAGTTTTAAACTTAGACAACTTATGAATGTCGTTGCCCAAATTGGGCAAACGAGGTATAAACTGCACGAAACAAATTCTAAAAGTTAGGATAGATTGAAACAAATGTGAAGGAGCAGACTGTGTCAAATAAGGAGTACCAGTTGAGATTCTATCTGCAGCTCTAGTTATTGTTTTTAATAGTTTGAAACTTAGGCAACTTATGAACTTTGTTGCCTAAATCGGACTAACGAGGTCTAAACTAAACGAAACCAATTCTAAAAATTAAGATTAATTGAAACAAATGTGTCATAGTAGACCGCGTCGAAAAACAAAATCTCTGTAGGGATTATGTGTGCATGTCTAGAATAATGTTTTTAATATATTGAAACTTAGGCAACTTAGGAACATCGTTGCCGAAATCGGGCAAATGGGGACTAAATTGAACAAAAATAATTCTAAAATTTTGGATATATTGAAAAAAATGCATCAGAGCAGACCGCTTTGAAAAAGGAGTCCTGGTTAGAATTTTGTGCGTAGCTCTAGGTTACTTTTCTTAATAGTTTGAAACTTAGGAAACTTATGAATGTCGTTGCCCAAATTGGGCAAACGAGGTTTAAATTGAACGAAACTAATTTTAAAAGTTAGGATAGGTTGAAACATATGCGTTAGAGCAGACTACCTCGAAAAAGGAGGCCCAGTTGGTATTTTGTGTGCAGCTCTAGGTTACTTTTTTTATATTTCGAAATTATGCAACTACCTCTCCAAAGGTGGTAAGTTGACCTTCATCAAGAGTATACTTCAAAGCCTCCTATCTCTCCACCTTTTGCCTTCCCAAGTCCATTGCTCAGGCAATTGATCGCCTCTAACGTAATTTTCTCTGGCATGGGCGAGACCATAGGAAATATCATCTCGTAGACTAGAACCAAATCTGTACACCATCATGGGGCTAGGCCTTTGGAAAGGAATCATGAGGGTAGTTCGCCCTTAGAGCCTTTTACTAGGTTTAAGTCGGGAAATAGGGTCAACATCTAGTTTTGGAATGATGTTTGGTGTGGCCTGTTCACTAGGTTTAAGTTGGGAAATAGAGTCGACATCTAGTTTTGGAATGATGTCTGGTGTGGTCCGTCGCGACTTAGAGATGACTTCGGTTCCATCTTTCTCCTGGTCACCAATAGAGGGGCCTCCATAGCTAAGAGTGTTGAGAGGTTGGGTAACGGTTCAGTATGGTGTCCTAGACTTAGGAGAGATTTAATTGATTGGGAAATTGAGGAGATGGAAAGGCTTCTGGCTAAGTTATGTTCCTCCTTCCGAAGATCTCAGATTAGAGATGGTAGGGTTTGGTCCCGAAGCATCAACAGTTGATTTTCAATGTGATCACTCTTACAGTCCTTTGACCCTTCATCTTTGCGCTCATTTCCTCATAAGGCTGTCTGGGCTAACCATGCTCCCTCTAAGGTATCTTTCTTCCTCTAGTCCGTTGCATTAGATAAAATTCTTACTTTGGGTCATTTGAAGAGGCGAGGATGGAACTTAGCTAATTGCTGCTATTTGTGCCTGAATGTGGAAGAGTCGATGAATCATCTACTCCTGCACTATCCGGTTGTCTGTCGGATTTGGGCTTTTTTCTTGGTTAGTTTGGGTGTGGAGTGGGTCTTTCCTTTTTCCTTTCTGAGCTTCTTATCTGCATGGTGGTTGGTGGGTTGGGGGGGCGCCAAGGAGCTAATATGGTCTATTTTGTCCGCTGCTATATCCTGGTCTATTTGGATAGAGCGGAACGGTCGTATATTCGACAATTCAATATCCCCTGACCACCGGATCTTGACCCGGGCACGCCAGCGAATTGACGGATTGCTGAATATATTTTCATAACTCAGTAGGGTCAGAAAGTGAGGGATACCCTTCAACTTTGAGGAGATACTATAGCTGCTTGTTAGCTTATTAGTTTGTTAGTCTGCTTTTAGCCTGATTACCATTATCTTTCTTTCTTTCTCTTTGCCCTATTCTGTAGTGATTTGCATCTACTTGTACTTAGTTTACATCAGTGTTTTAATACCCTAAAACTTGACTTGACTCGAAACCTTGCTGAGTAGAGTCAACTCGAAAACTCGGTCAAAACTCGTCCGAGTAGTTACACCTAAAACTCGAAAAAAATATTATTTTTCTAATATTATATGCATAGTATAAATTCAAAACTAATTATAGAAGATGCCTAAAAGGATATATATAATTCAATAATTATATTATGCATAATATAAAAGATTTTCCTTAAGATTTCAACATTAATACCAAATTTAGCACATCACAAGTTTACGATAACAGGTTAAAATTACAAACAATAACATAACTAATACACACAAAAAAGGCATGCATGAGGCTTAACCTTATTGGATCTGCAACATTATCAAACATCATATCAAGAACAAGAAAAAAAATACCTTTTAGAGAAATGGATTCGTTTGTCTCTAATTTGAGTTCAAGTTTAGGTTCTGGAGCTGTCTCCTCTGGTTTTTCCTCAACACTCTCTTCAATCTTCATCTCTTCCTTAACTTCAACAACAAAAAATGAAACTTCTTCCACCATCACCATTTCTTCTGTAACTTCCATCTAGTTTTGGGATTTCAGTGTTCCTTTCGTAGCTAAGTTCTCTTCGGCCTAGGTACTGACGCACCTTTCTTCACCGATCGTGAAGGCATTGACACAAAGCCCTAACAAATCTCACGAACTGATAGGGGAAAGCAAAACCCTAAAAATCCAAGGAAAAAGGGAAGAGAGGGAAGAGAGAGGATATTAGGTGTTGAATCTGGGAAGAGACTAACCTAAACCCAACTATTCGTTGAATCTGGGAAGAGAAGAAGAAGAGAGAGAGAGACTTACCTCCATCGCCGATCATCGAACGCCGATCACAGAGCGAGAGGATGGGTTTTGGAGAGCTTTCATGCCCTAAAAGAGGCTCATACAAACACACTCCCCTATTCTGTTTAGCATATACAGGAGCAGTTGGTTTCTTTAAAAAAAAAGTTGCATAAATCGGGCGGGTCGTCTGAGTTGAACGGGTTGAGTCGACGGAGTAACTCACATTTAAATGTTATTTTTGAGTTTTTACACAGATTCGGCTCGAAACCTGGCCGAGTCGAGTCGACTCGGCGAGTTTTAAAACAGAGGTTTACATCTCTCTATAAACTGCTAGGTTTCTTTTTTTTAATATATATCTTCTGATTTACCAATCAAAAATAATAATAAACGTCGTTGCCCAAATCGAGCAAACGAGGTATATACTGAACGAATATAATTCTAAAAATTAGGATAGAGTGAAACAAATGCTTTGGAGCAAACCGCTTTGAAAAATGATTCCCTATTGAGATTTTGTGCGCAATTCTAGGCTACTTTTTTAGTAGTTTGAAACTTAGGCAACTACTTAACCTCATTGCCAAATCAGGCAGACGAGGTCTAAACTGAAAAAAAAACATTTCTAGAAGTTAGGATTCGTTAAAACAAATGCGTTGGAGTAGACTGCATAGAAAAAGGAGTCGGTTGGGATTCTGTCTGCAGCTCTAGGTTACATTTTCTGGAGTCTGAAACTTAGGTGACTTATGAACCTCGTGGGCCAAATCAGGTAAACGAGATCTAAAGTGAATGAAACCAATTCTAAAATGAAACAAATGCCTTGGAGCACACCTCATTGTAAAAGGAGTCCTGTTGGGATTCTGTGTGTAGCTCTAGCTTACTTTTTTTTAGTATTTTCAAACTTGGCCAACTTATTAACCTCGTTGCTTAAATCGGGTAAACTTGGTCTAAACTGAACGAAACCAATTCTAAAAATTAAGATAGATTGAAACAATTGCTTTGGCATAGATCGAATTGAAAAAAGAATCTATATGTCGATTTTGTGCGCAACTCCAGGTTTACTTTTTTTAGTAGGTTAAAACATAGGCTACTTATGAACCTCATTGCCTAAATCTTGCAAACGAGTTCCAAACTGAACGAAACCAATTCTTAAAGTTAGGATAGATTGAAACAGATGTTTTGGAGCAGATCGTGTCGACAAAGGAGTCCCTATTGGGATTTTGTGCGTAACTCTAGTTTACTTTTTTTAGTAGTTAGAAACTTAGGCAACTTCTTAACCTCATTGCTAAAATCAGGCAGACAAGGTCTTCCAGAAGTTATGATAGATTAAAACAAATGCGTTGGAGTGACATATACTCCCCCACTATAACTAAGGGGATTGCTATCCATATACGTCTCCACTCTCTTGGCATAAAGAGAAACACTTTGGGGTGGGCTCCACCAAACCCGAAATGTTTGTCAAACTGGTAAGAGTGGGACGTCTACAGTGGCCCAATGAGCCTACAAACTATAAAATCCTATTGGTTAAAATATATGTGTCAGAGCAGATCACGCCAAAAAAAATGTCCCAAATGGGATTTTGTCCGCAGTTGTTGGTTACTATTTTAGTGCTTTGAAAGTTACACAACTTATGACCCTCGTTGCTAAATCGGGTAAATGAGGTCAAACTGAACAAAACTAATTCTATTAGCAAAGTTTGTAACAAATGTTTCAGAGCAGATCACGTCGTAATAGGAGTCCCTGTTGGGATTCTGTGCGCAACTCTAGGTTACATTTTTAATAGTTTGAAACTTCGCCAACTTATGAACCTTGTTGCTAAAATTGGGCGAACGATGACTAAAATGAACAAATCCAATTCTGAAAGTTAGGATAGATTGAACTAATGCGACGTAGTAGACCATGTCAAAAAAGGAGTCCCGGTTAGGATGTTGTGCATAGCACAGGTTACTTTTTATGAACTGCGTTCTCCACATTAGGGATACAAGGTTTAAATTGAGCGAAACTAATTTTAAAAGTTATGATAAGTTTAAACATGTGCTTCTGTAGCACCCCGGACTTTTTCATCTTTAATCAATGGCACTCTCGTAGCTAATTGGCCGTTTCGTAGTGTAATTAATAAATAAGGGAGAAATCAGAAATTCTAAAATGTCAAAACTGTGCGTTTTCGAGAGACGAATCCAACGCAAGTTGAATCGTCGAAATCGGACGAGCGAGTCAAAAGATATGGCCAAAACAGTCGGGACCAGCAGAGCACCGATCGCTCGGTCCATGGAGCGATCGATCGGTCCAAAACCGATCGATCGGAGGCTATCGACTGGTCGAAAAATTTGTATGAGGAAATTTTCCAGAGAGTGAGTTTTTGACCGGTCAATCGGTCAATAACACCGATCGCTCGGTAGGAAACCGATCGATCGGTCATAACCACCGATCGCTCGGTCTTCGTGTTTTTCAGAATTTTCATTAAGGGCTTTTTCGTCTTTTGGGGTTTAAACCCTTACCCATAAGGGCTTGCCCGAGCCTTTAGGGCTTGATTCACAGCACTTAAGGGATTTTGAGAGATAGAGAGAAAGGAGAAGGGGATTTGCAACTAGGGTTTTCCATTGGAGAAGGAATCAAAGGGGTTTAAGAACCCTAGCTCACCCAACTCGTTTTGCTTCAGGTTCAAGGCTCAAGCTCGTGTGGGGTTCCCTTCTCAAGCTAGGGCAGCACTCTCTACGGTATTTTCAAGAGGGTTTCCTACCCAATCAAGTATAGTTTGAGTAAGGGCTTTCTTCTTCCAAGTTGGAGTTTAAATCAAGGTCTACACCAAGATCAAGCTTCGATTCAAGGTTAGTGCACTCTACTAACTTTCTTTAGCAATAATCTAGTTTTTCCCCTTTGAAATTATGATGTTGGTCTTGTATCTTCCCTTACTTGAAATGTGCTATACTTCCTAAACCTAAACAAGATAAATGTGAATGTGGGGTTGTATGTATGAATGGTGGATGTAGAGGCGATTAGATGCCGTTGGACGTGGTGAAATGTGGGTATGGAAAATGATGGAAGGGCACTCTATGAATAATGAACATACTTGGATGTGGTGTTGGAAATTTATGCGCTAAAAAGGGGAAATAAAACTACTAAAATGTTGCACACCGGATGTTTGATAATATGCCTAAACCAAGAATAAATGAAATTGATAAAGGAAATGGATGTAAGCTTTATGTAATTATTCTTGTAAATGATGACTTGACCAAATGCCATGTTGATCACCTAAATGCTTACATGTTATACTATGAATTGAAATATGATGCGATATCCCTCTTGTTACACGTGTCCCCATGATTGTCACTATTGGCACGCACACGAGTACACATGCATGCATGAAACCGGGTTTTCCAAGATTGTATTTATACATGATGAATCAACAACAAAACAAGAACATGACAAGGAGGTTGGTAGCCCAAGGAAGGGTGCTAGCCTCTGGCTCACAAGAGAAATGGAACAAGAACATGACAAGGAGGTTGGTAGCCCAAGGAAGGGTGCTAGCCTCTGGCTCACAAGAGAAATGGAACAAGAACATGACAAGGAGGTTGGTAGCCTAAGGAAGGGTGCTAGCCTCTGGCTCACAAGTATACAAGTCAAGAACAAATCAATACATGAAATACAAGACAAGACACGACACACATACATGATTTGACCGAGAAACGAAAAAGGTTTCCGAGACATGAGTTTTACCGAGGTTTTTGCATTCATACACGCATGTCAAGATATGGCTATGTATCTTATGCTTTCACTATTGCTTTAAATTAATATCTTGTATTGCTCACTGTCGTTATGCTTTCGCTATTGTTATGGTTAGCTAGTAGTTTGTACTCGCTGAGTATTCCATGCTCAGCCGTACTTTTATGTCGGCAGGTACTGTGGATGTCCTCGACCCCGAGCCTTGGGTCGAGGAGGAGTATGTAGAGGAGAGGGAGCCACCTATCCCATGGCAGTCTCAGGAGGATAGGGACTTGGATGTGTGGCCATACCTCGACTACTGTTGAGAGGAGAGGGTTAGAGAGTTCCTTTTTGTATTTTGATAGGTGGGCATGTCCACCTTTACTTTGATTGTATTTGGTATATGTTAACTTGGAATACTATTTGGAGTTATAGAAGAAAAGAAAAAGTTGGCTTATGCTTCCGCACTTATGTTTAGTTTCCGCGCTCTGATTATCATTGTATTATATTATGTTTAGCCTCTTGCATTACAGGATGGTTTGACAGGTAGACGTAGTCACCTCTAAAGTATCCCTTAACTCCTAGGGGGTATTTTGGGGCGCGACAGCTTCAGAGTAGACCGCATCAAGAAATGACTCCCGGTTGGGATTCTTAGTGTAGCTCTAGGTTACTTTTTTTATTAGTTTAAAACTTAGACAACTTACGAATGTCATTGCCCAAATAGGTCAAACGAGGTTTAAACTGAAAGAAACCAATTCTAAAACTTAGGATAGCTTGAAACAAATGCTTAGTAGCAGACCATGCCGAAAAGGAGTCACAATTGAGATTCTGTGAGCAACTAGCTCTAGATTACGTTTTTTAGTAGTTTGAAACTTAGGCAACATAACCTCATTGCCAAATCGGGCAGACGATGTCTAAACTAAACAAAACCAATGCATCATAGTAGACCGCGTCGAAAAAGGAGTCTCAGTTGTGACTCAGTCTTTGGCTTCAGGTTACTTTTTTTGGAGTCTGAAACTTAGGTAACTTATGAACATCGTTGCCCAAATCAAGTAAATGAGGTCTAAACTGAATGAAACCAATTCTATAAGTTAAGATAAATTTTGAGGAGTATTGGTTAAGTCACTGCATGAAATGGTATAAAAGTAAGTCTCCGGTTTGAGTCTCATCACTGGTGTGGGTCGATGATCCAAGGGCATCCCCACACTGGAGTGACCTACAGGGTGGGGCCCGCTGAGGTTTGGTGGCCCATGGGATAGTGGCCACTAGGAGGTCTCGCCTGGGCTAGGAGACAAGAGATTTGATCTCTCGCCTCCAATTAGTGGCAGCTTTTGGGTAGTATTGGTTGAGTCCCTGCATCATATACTTTACGTGTTTTTAAAAGAGACAACTGAAGAACCTCGGTGCTCAAATCGGGAATATAAGGTACAAACACCTTGAACCACTTCTAACAATCGGGATATATTGAAATAAGAGTATCAGAAAAGACTTGATCAAGAACCGAGTTCTGGCTATAAATTGGTGCCCAATTGTAGCATGGTCTTTATGGAAGGAAAGGAACAACAAAGTTTTCAAAAACTCTTCATCTTCCCTCTATTGCATTTGCTCTCGAACGTGCTCGTTGGTTGTGGCCTGGTGCTCTGCTAGACATGCGGGGGTGGATTTGGATATTTTATTAGGTGATTTAGTTTAGGGGCCGCCCAGTGGAGTCCAGGGGCTCCCATGGGTTGTTGTTATTTTTGTTTTTCATTTTCAGGAGTCGCATCGTGGTTCATGTTCTTGTGAGCTTCGCGTGTCTTCTCTTGTGTATTCCTGTTTCTCTTTTTATATGTTTGCTTGCATTATCAATCAAAAAAAATTTGTAGGTTTAGGCTTTACACTAATAACGAAAGAGACAACTAGGGAACCTTAATGCCCAAATCGGGCATACAAGTTCCATATAGCTCGAAACCAATTCCAAGACCGAGGTTATATTGAAATAAATGTTTCAGAAGAAACTACAAAAAAATGAATACTAAGTTAGGAACTGGCACAAAGTATGTGTTTAGGCTTAACGGTCTTAACAAAACAAATAACTAGGGAATTTGGGTGCCCAAATTGGGCATATGAGGTTCAAACACCTCGAAACCAATTCCAAGACTGAGGTTATATTGAAATAAATGTGTCATACATAAAAAAAAATTGAGTCTCGGTTAGGAATTGGCGCAAAATTATAGATTTAGGCATTACGGTTTTTTATCAGGGACAATTGGAAAATCTTGTTGCCCAAATTGAGAATAAGACATCCAAACACCTCGAAATCAATTCTAACGCAAGTGACCAAGTCTATGTTAGGATTGACGCACAATTATATGTTTAGGCTTTACCGTATAAACAAAAGTGACATCTAAGGAATTTAGGTGCCCAAATCAGGCATACCATTTCCAAATATCTCGGAAATAGTTCCAAGTACTTACGTAAAATTGAAATAAGAATGTTAGACGAGACGACATCAAAAATTGAGTCCCAATTAAGATTTGAGGCAAAATTGTAGGTTTAGACTTTACGGGTTTTAAAAGAGAATTAAAAAAAATCGGTGCCCAAATCGAGCATATAAGGTCCAAATACTTCGAAACCACTCTAACACTTAGAATTATTGAAATAGAAGTCTCGTAAAAACTAGATTAAAAATTGAGTTCATGTTGTAAATTGATGCACAATTGTAGGTTTAGGCTTTCCAATTATCGAAAGAGACAACTAGGATACCTCAGTGCCCCAATCGGGCATACGAGGTCCAAAAAGCTCAAAACCAATTCCAAGATTGAGGTTATATTTGGTGAGTGGGGAAGGATCAAGGTCGACGTTGTGGAAGTTTCTTCCAGGTGCCATAGCTTGGTCTCTCTGGAAAGAGAGGAATAAGAGAGTTTTCGAGAACTTTTCCTCATCTTTTTCCCGTATCCGTGATAGAACCAGGGCTTTTGTTAGTAGAGTGGGTTTTAGTAGAGCAGGAAGGGGTGAGGTCAGGCATGATATTTGCCTGATTTGTTGTTTAGTTGTGGATACTTCTATGGGGGGGTAGCATGGTGTAATCTGTTTTCTTTTTTCTCCCCGCTTTGGTTCATGTCCTCATTAACTAGGCCCTTTTCACTTCTTTGTACTTGTGATGCGTTCCTTATTTATATATTTGCTTGGTTGACCGAAAAAAAAAAAGATTGAGGTTATATTGAAATAAAGGTTTCAGAAGAAACTACATAAAAAATGGATATGAGATTAGGAATTGGCGCAAAAGTATAGGTTTAGGCTTAACGGTATAAACAAAACAGACAAATAGGGAATTTGGGTTCCCAAATTGGGCATATGAGGTCCAAATACCTCGAAACCAATTCCAACACTTACATCATATTGAAATTAAAATTTTAGTAGAGACCGCATAAAAAATTGAGTCTCGATTAAGATTTAGGGCAACATTGTAGGTTTAGACTTTAAGGTCTTAACAAAAGAGGCAACAAAGCACATCATCGCAAAACTCGGAAATAGAATGTCCAAGAACCTCAAAACCAATTCCAACCCTTAGGTTATATTGAAATAAAGCTATCAGATTAAATCATATCAGAAATCGAGTCTAGGTTAGGAATTTGCATAAATTATAAGTTTAGGCGTCACTATTTTAACAAAGAAGGGAACTAAGGAACTTCAGTGCCTAAATCAGGCATACGAGGTGCAAAAACTTCGAAGGCACTTCTAACACCTAGGATATATTGAAATCAATGTGTCAGAAAATACTATATCAAAAACCAAGTCCAAGTCATGAATTGGTGCACTGTTGTAGGTTTAAGCTTTATGGTAATAAGTTATTAACAAACGAGACAACTAAGGGAACCTCGGTGCCCGAATCGGGCAGTCGAGGTCCAAGTACCTCGAAACCAATTCTAGGACTTAAGTTTTATGGAAAAAATGTGTCAAAATATAATGCATAAGAAAATGAGTGTAGGTTAGGATTTGGCACAAAATTAAAGACTTATGCTTAACGGTTTTTTTACAGAGAATTGAGGAACTACGGTGACCAAATTAAGAATAAGAGATCCAAACACCTCCTCATAAGCCGCGGCTAATGGGGAGGCGTGAGATCAAATCCATTATCTCATAGCCCAAGAAACCCGACCAAGACCTCCTAAAAGGCCTTACTCTATTAGCGACCCCAGCCCGTAGGCCACCCCACTCCAGTGTGGTGATGCCCCTACATCATCCATCCACACCAGTGAGGAGACTCAAACCTGAGACCTGTTCTGATACCATTTGATGCAGTGACTTAATCAATACTCCATAAAACCAGCGACTGATGGGAGTGTGAAATTAAACCCCCTTATCTCATAGTTGCCTAGGTTACTCAGTGAGACCTTCAAGTGGACCCTACCCCGTGGGGCACCTAACTTCGGGCCCCACCCTGGAGTCCAATGGGGTAGGACCCACTAGGAGGTCTCGACCAGGTTACATGGGCTATTGGATAAGGGATTTGATCTTAGGCCTCCCATTAGTAATGACTGTTGAGGAGTATTGGTTAAGTCCCTACATGAAATGGTATTACAACAAGTTTCTGGTTCTAGTCTCATCACTGGTGTGGGTCGATGACGCAGGGGCATCTCAACACTGGAGTGGCCTACGGGGAGGGGCTTGCTGAGGTGTGGTGGCCAATGGGATAGTTCCCACTGGGAGGTCTTGACCGGGTCACCTGGGCTATGAGACGAGATTTAAACTCATGCCTCCAATCAGTAGCGACTTTTGGGTACTATTGGTTGAATCCTTTCATCATAAACTTTACGTGTTTTTAAAAGAGACAACTAAAGAACCTTGATGCTCAAATCGGGCATATAAGGTGCAAACACCTTGAAACCACTTCTAACACTTAGGATATATTGAAATAAGAGTATCAGAAAATACTAGATCAAGAACCAAGTTCAGGTTATAAATTGGTGCACAATTGTAGTTTTAGGCTCTACAGTAATAACGAAAGAGACAACTAAGAAACCTTAATGCCCAAATCAACCATACAAGTTTCATACAGCTCAAAACCAATTCCAAGACCGAGTTTATATTGAAATAAAGGTTTAAGAAGAAACTACAAAAAAAAAGAATACTAGGTTAGGAATTGGCGCCAAAGTTTACGTTTAAGCTTAACGGTCTTAACAAAATAGATAACTAAGGAATTTGGGTGCCCAAATTGGGCATATGACGTTCAAACACCTCGAAACCAATTCCAAGACTGAGTTTTAACGAAATAAATGTGTCACATAAAAAATTGACTCTAGGTTAGGAATTGGCGCAAAATTATAGAGTTAGGCTTTACAGTTTTTTATCATAGACAATTGAGAAATCTCGATGCCCAAATTGAGAATAAGAGGTCCAAACACCTTGAAATCAATTATAAAGTGAGTGACCAAGTTTATGTTAGGATTGACACAAAATTTTATGTTTAGGCTTTACGGTATAAACAAAAGCAACACTAAGGAACCTAGGTGCCCAAATCAAGCATACCAGTTCCAAATATCTCGGAAATAGTTCCAGTACTTACGTAATAATGAAATAAAGATGTTAGAGGAGACGACATCAAAAATTGAGTCCCGATTAAGATTTGACACAAAATTGTAAGTTTAGAATTTACGGGTTTGAAAAGTGAATTAAAAAACCTCGGTGCCCAAATCGGGTATCTAAGGTCCAAACACCTCAAAACCACTTTTAACACTTAGAATATATTGAAATAGAAGTGTCAGAAAAGACTAGATCAAAAACTGAGTTCATGTTATAAATTTGTGCACAATTGTAGGTTTAGGCTTTCCAGTTATAACCAAAGAGACAACTAGGATACCTCTGTCCCCAAATCAGGCATACGAGGTCTAAACAGCTCAAAACCAATTCCAAGATTGAGGTTATATTGAAATAAAGGTTTCAGAAGAAACTACATAAAAAATGAATATGAGGTTAGCAATTGGTGCAAAAGTATAGGTTTAAGCTTAACAGTCTTAACAATACTGACAAATGGGGAATTTGGGTGCCCAAATTGGGCATATAAGGTTCAAACACCTCGAAACCAATTCCAAGACTGATGTTATATTGAAATTAATGTGTCATCATAAAAAATTGATTCTAGATTAGGAATTGACGCAAAATTATAGATTTAGGCTTTATAGTTTTTTATCAGAGAATATTGGGAAATCTGGGCCATGGTGAACACTTCTGGATCTGGAAACCCTGAAGACTCGTCACTGGGTTGGGGTGTTAAGGTAATGGGTGCGGCAGAGGTTTCTGGATAAGTTTCAAAGATTCCCAAGGGGAAGGTTACAGAGATGTGTGGTCGGGGTTCAGGTTTCGCCGACTGTCTACTCTTCCTAGTCAACTTAGAATGGCAGTCCTCGTATCTGGGCTTGTATCCCAAACCAAAGGGAGGTGTGTAACGAGGAGGCGTGTATCTTTTCTTCATGCCCTGATTCCTGGCACCGAGACCACTTCCGGGCTGATAGTTCATTCTAACCATCATTCTGACAAACAGTGGCACTGCTTGCTTGCCTTATTGTTCTACCTGGGAGATTGAACTGACCTGCTCGAACTGGAATGTCATGAAGGTAGTGCCTTGCCCCAGCTCTTGGACGTCCCCAAAGGAATTGGCCAACTCTTCAGATGGAATGACAATCAGACAGTCATCCTGGATGAACTTGATTCTTTGATGCAAAGAGGAGGGAATGGCTCTGGCCGTATGGATCCATGGCCTCCCTAAGAGCAGAGTGAAAGAGGCTGGCACGTTCACCACCTAAAAATTTGTTGAGAACTGAGCAGGTCTGACCCCGATGGTCAGGTCGATGTCACCCAGGTTTTGCCTGGTTGTATTATCAAAGGCCCTGATGGTTATAGGTCTCTTCTTCACTTGACTAAGGTCCAAGCCCAGTTTTTGCAGTGTGGAGAGTGTGCAGATATTCAGACCGGAGCCATTGTCGATGAACACTGATGATGTTCGGTCCATGCACTGTACTGTAATGTACAAAGCTCGGATATGGTCCCTGTCGCTGTCTGGTATCTCCTCTTCTGTGAAGGAGATGACTTTGGGTTCAAGGATTTACCCCATCATTTGTCCCAGTTTCTCAGGCGTTATGTCTGGTGTTACCTGGGCATTGCCAAATACTTGGAGCAGTTGCTTCCTGTGATGCTCTGAAGTGAGAAGAAGACCCAAGATAGAAATCTGTGCTGGGACCTTGCTCAATTGTTGAGTAATACTGAACTCCTCTGCTTTTTCTAGGATCTTTAATAGTACTGCTAAATCAACTGCCTCTTTCTATGGGTCTAACACCCCTGCTTTTTCTTTCTCTGTATTCTTCACCTTTGTCGGCTCTGTTACAAGAGGTTGATATACCCAGCCAGATCTAGTTAGGTAGGCTATGCTTTCGCTCTCAATGATGAGAGAGCGGGGAGCGGGTACTCGGTTGAGGTTAAAAGGAGGTTCTAGGATGTAGGGGATCCAGACAGGGCCTGAAGAGGTTAAGGCTTGAGCTGGAGCTGTTGGCTAATTTGCAGGGCAAGGAATTGTATAAATGATCTGCTCGGGGGCAGGTATATGGGTGGGAGATTGAACAGTCTGTATGTTTGACTGGAGGAAAGGGATTATGACAGGTGATCGGTAAAAGGGCCTGATGATGCCGTCATTCACTGCAGGTATGCTGGGTCCTGGCTGCCCTGCCCCGGGCTCTTCCTACTGGATAAAATTGATTTGATTGTTATATAGGGGCAGTGGCACCTGATTGATGCTGGTGTTGCTGGGAGCCAGCTCAACCCTTCCCTCATCCAAGAGATCTTGGATTGCACACTTCAGGCCTATGCAATAATCTGTGGCATAGCCTGGGCCTCTGTGAAAAGCGCTGTGATGATCGGCATTATAGTTCTTACCTTGTTTGTCTGGAGGTAGAAGAGGTGTAGGACCTCTCAACTCGAGAAGACCCAGCTTGGTGAGGAATTCCAATAACTGGCTGAGGGTGTATGGAAGAGGGGTAAAGTTTCTAAGATGACGGTTTTGCCCCTGGATTGGTCGGGCTGGCCGGGTATTCCTGCTAACTGACTGCTGCTGAGCTGCTAGAGTTGGTAATTTGATGGGTACTGTAGAAGCAACCATATGTACATCTTCCTTCTTTCTGTGGTCCCGGGGACCGATATTTCTGCTGGACGAGGCCGTCGCCTTGGGGGGATCAAGTCCTAGATTGGAATGAATGGCCCCGCTCTTGATAGCAGTCTCGATACGGGCACCTGTCCTGACGATAATGCCGAAGTCCACTACCGGTAAGGTAACCATGAGTGTAGAGTAGGGCTGCTTCAGGGTGCCCATGAACATGCCTGTCAATTCCTCCTTAGGGATAGGAGTTGGGATCTTTGCTGCCATTTCCTTCCAGCGGGTGGCGTACTCCAGAAATGATTCGTTGTTGCGCTGGCTTAGTTGCTCAAGTTGGCTCCTCTAAGGGCGGAGCTCCTAGTTGAAGGAGTACTGCTCTATGAAACTGTCTATGGCATCCTGCCAGGTCTAGACTTTCTACTTGTCCACCGACATCCACCATGTAAGGGTTGCCCCCTTCAAACTCTTCTGCAAGTACTGGATGAGTAAGGGCTGGTTTTTATTATGTGGGAGCATATCCCCCTAATATAACTGCAAGTTTTGTTTTGGACAGCCCGAGCCATTATATTTATCAAAGTCTGGGACCTTGAAACCTACGGGAACAACATCTCCTGATGAAAAGGTTAAGTCTTCCAGTGATGGACTTGTACTGATGGATGCACCTTTCATTCTTCTCATCTCCTCTTTCATTTGCTTGATTTCGTCCTGTAAGGAAGGGGTTGGATCTGAGGATGACGGCTGGTCCTGGTGGCCATGTGAGATCTTCGACTGCTCTTCGTACTGGTCATATTCCTCTCCTCCGCCTATTGCAGGTATTGGATTAGGTATGATAAAGGGGGAATGGTGAGGCTCAAGTGTAGGTCGCTCGGCTGGTTCTTCGGTTGGGATCCGGGTGGAGGGTTCTTCGGTCCTGGTGCAGATCAGAATCTTCAGGGATTCCAGAACATTATCAAGCTTCGCCTGCATGGCTGCTATGTCTCTGTCATGTGATTGTAGGATCTCAGTGGTCCGCTGGTGCTGATCTGCAGGTTCTACCATCGATCTCGTACTGCTTTCTGATTGTATTGTGTAGGAGCTGTTCTCTTATTGGACTATGCAAAGGGGTATCTCTGTGATTGGTACTTCCGTCAAAAATGCGTCGGCAGCTGCTGCTTCTGCTAGAATCGCAGTCAGAAAACGAGTCACAGGTCGGCTCAAGCAACTAAAAAGAATGCAACGGCTAATCATCATTATGCATGAGGGCAAAAGGCAGATGCTAGAAAAAGATTTTCATTATGCATGAAGAGTGCAGAGGGTACATGGATAGTGAGACTCAAAAAAGAGGAAAAAGACTCGATCCTAGACAGGCCCTTCAAGGATCGCAAAGTCAACTAGACGAGGCATGCCCTCAAGATCCATGATCTGTTGCTGGAGGGATGTGACTTCAACTTCCATGCGCGTGAGGGTTTCGGTAGCATTGAAATGCGGTATCCAAATTGTTGGATACGGGAGGTCATCTCCGCCTTTGCACTATCAAGCTGTTCTTGGTGGAAATGAAGCTGGGCCCGGATGCGGTAATCTCCTGTTGCTTGAATGCATGTTGGACCTTCCGTAGCTTCTTCCATTTCTGCTAGATTTGGAGCTGTCTCTCTAGGAAGAAGTCTGTCCAAGGAACCACCATCTCTGCTAGGGGTATGGTTCCTTGTGATGGAGCTACAACTGGTATGGGCAATTCCCTAAGTGCAGGCATGCCGGGTAGAATGTCAGGATTATCCACCCATGTCGGTATGCCGAGTTGGTTGATGGCCTTGATAAGTTCAAGGAAGTCTGGCCATTGGTCTCGTCTGGAGCTGCGCCAAGCTGACTGGAAGTGCCGAGTGAGGTTGTCGGAGTGCACTATGAAGGTGATCCAATCATTTTCCTGCTGATCTATCACGGGGATACACTGAGGGAGTCCAAACTATTGAAGGACTCGGAGTGGTCTATAGACTGCGAAGCCTGTTAGACCAACAAGAATCATGCATCGTCTGCCGATGATGACAACACAGGGTAACCTGTTCAATACAAGCCAATTGCATTGCCAAGTGATTTCTTCCTCTGAAAGGTCTTGGATGAGCTGGTAGAGCTCTCCAACATCTGTAGTTACTATTGGCCCTTGATTCTGAGAAATCTTCTGAGGCAGACTGTAAGCGTCGTGGATGCCGTCCGAAACTAAAATGATTGTATGGAAGTGACTTACCAACCAGAGGTGCAAGAGAGGTGTACTGGCATGGAAGATGCATTTTCTACGGTTTGTAGACTCGTTAAGAGCTCTGAGAAGCACGGCTAGGATGACTGGTACAACCGAGCAGGAGTTGTGCATGTCCTCGATGATCCCGACCAGAACTGCTTTGACGAGCGAACGGCACCTTGGGAACACCAGTTGAGACATGGCTATCAGTGCAAAGGCATTGAGACCGAGAAGTTCTGCTTAAATGGAGTCAGGGTTCCATTTACGTTTGTACTTCTTTTCGAGAAAAGACAAGGATATCCGATCAAAAGAGCCGTTAGGGCCAGGCTGCAAGCAGGCAGGCTTAATATGCAAGAACCTGGATAGGTCTGTCTGGTATGTTGTCTTGTAGCACGGTACTATGGCTTCGCCGCCCATGTTTAACCCCAGAATGCACTGAATCTCTTCCAGTGTTGGGCAGAGCTCGTTCTTACCAAAACAAAATACCATGTGAGATAGGCTCCAGCACTGGATAGCAGTGTTCATGAGGCGTGAGTCCGAGTTAACCACAGATAGGTCTAGGATGTTTCCGGTTTTATAGTACTGAGCCCAAATCAGACACTCACTGTAACGCCCCGAAATACCCCCTAGGAGTTTAGGGATATTTTAGGTGTCACACTGCGTACCTATCAAACCATCCTGTAATGCACAAGATAAAATACAGTACTAATAACGATAATCAGAGCGCAGAAGCTAACATATATGCGGAAGCGTAAACAATTTTTCATTTCTTCTAATGATCCAAAATAGTATTCCAAGTTAACATAATACAAGACATGTCTAAGTCTAAGGTGGACAGGCCCACCTATCAAAATATCAAAATACACAAGACCCTCTCATACTCTCCCCTCAACAGTAGTCGAGGTATGGCCACACATCGAGGTCTCGGTCCGCCTGAGACTGTAATGGAATAGCCGGCTCTCTCTCCTCTATATACTCTTCCTCGACCCAAGGCTCCGGGTCGAGGGCTCCCTCGGTACCTGCCGACATGAAAGTACGGCTGAGCATGGAATACTCAGCGAGTACAAGCTACTAGCAGACCATAACAATAATAAAAACACACAATAGTAATATCACACAAGCAGTAATAGAAACATCACAAAAGATACAGTATAAGGCATGATACAATACAAGCATCCTGACGTGCGTACTTGAATGCGAAAACGTCGATAAAACTCATGCTTGAAAACCCATGTCATGTCCCGGTATGCCTCGTAGAAATCATGTATGCGTGCATGCATGAATGCATGATCATCATCTTGTAAACCTCCATCTCGTAACTTGTGAGCCAGAGGCTAGCACCCGAATCTCCCTGGGCTGCCAACCTCCTTGATATGCAATGCACTTGTGAGCCAGAGGTTAGTACCCGAATGTCCCTGGGCTACCAACCTCCTTGATATGCAATGCACTTGTGAGCCAGAGGTTAGTACCCGAATGTCCCTGGGCTACCAACCTCCTTGATATGCAATGCACTTATTGTTTATTATATGCACATGCTCTTGAAATCTCGGTTCATGCTATCATGCGTGCTCGTGTACGTGTCCATAGTGACAATCATGATAAAGGGGAATAACCAAGATATGACATTACAGTTCAATTCATGATATGAACATAGGTAACATAAGTAGTTGCATAACATTTGATCAATTTATCGTTTATAAGAACGCATGCATAAAACCCATTTCCATATTCTTCCTTTAGATCATTTATTCATATTTTAGGCATTTTGTCAAACACAGCACATGCATTATTCCTTAGTAGTTTATCTCCATCTTTTTAATGCATATTTTCCATTAAATCACACAATGGTAAGTTTGTTATTTGTACTATGCCCATCCTCCATTTTCCAATCCACAACCCACACATCATACATCACACATTCGGCATCCAATCGCCGTATCCAACCTCCATCCAAGCATCCCTACCCTTTCTTTATCTTGTTTATATTTATTATAGATGACACATTTTACAAGGAATAAAACATACTAACATATTTTATAAGGAAAACCTAGATCTATTGCTAGGGTAAGTTAGTAGGGTGTACTAACCTTAGATCAAGGCTTGATCCTTGGTAGAAACCTTGATTGAAGCTCCAACTTGAAAGAAGAACACCTTTGCTTGAAGGAGACTTGAGTTGGGGAAGAAACCCCTTTTTAAAACGTGCTTAGGTTGCTGCCCTAGCTTGGAGAATGCTCTCCACGAGTGCTTGAGCCGTGATCTTGGAGAAAAACCGGACTTGAAGTGATCTAGGGTCTCAAAAACCCCTTTGATTTCTCTTCCAAAGACAAGCCCTAGGTTGGAATCGCCTTCTCCCCTTTCTCCTATTCTCTCAAACTCTCTAAGTGTCGAATGATGCCCTAAAGGCTCGGGCAAGACTCTTAAGGTAGGAGTAAACCGACCAAAAGACCATAATACCCTTACTAAAATTTCTGCAAAACGTGAGGACCGAGCACGTTGTGCTGTGAACAGTGCCGAACACGTTGTGCTGTGAACAGTGCCGAACACGTTGTGCTGTGAACAGTGCTGAACACGTTGTGCTGTGAATAGTGCTGAGTTCGTTGTGCTGTGAATAGTGCTGAACTCGTTGTGCTGTGAATAGTGCTGAGTTCGTTGTGCTGTGAATAGTGCTGAACTCGTTGTGCTGTGAATAGTGCTGAACTCGTTGTCCGTTGTGAAGGGTGCCGAACCCGTTGTCACGTTGTGTTGTGCGTAGTGCTGAGCTCGTTGTCCGTTGTCCGTTGTCTTATGTACAACGTGCCCGTCGTGAGCTGTACAACGTACACGTTGTGCTGTACAGCATACACCTTGTGCTATACAGCGTACACGTTGTGCTGTACAACGTACCCGTTGTCTGTTGCACAATGGATGCACAACGTATACGTTATCAGAGCTAGAGCTACGTTATCAGTGCCTTCCGAGCTACGATTGCCTGCAGGTCCAGACTGTTTTGGCCATATCTTTTGACTCGTTCGTCCGATTTTGACGATTCAACTTACGTTGGGTTTGTACTTCGAAAAGGAACATTTCTGGCATTTCAAAATTTCCAATTTCTTCCTTATTTATTAATTATACTATGAGGAAGGCCAAGTAGCTACGAAAACGGTATTCATTAAGTATAGAAAAATCCGGGGTGCTACATTCACAGCCCTAATTGAAGCTTGGAAGTTGTCATAGAACATACCTGAAAATGGAGGATTGGTGTAAGCGGGAGCATTCAGAATCCTTCCCTGAGGGATATCACCCAACAGGAGTAACTCCGCAGACCTCCAAGACGTTTAAGCTACTGACACTGAGGATGATCATCCAGCAGCCGTTACCGTAATAAGCCTGTCACTGGGTTGAATGGGATTAATTACACTACTACGACATGTATGGATGCACAGTACACAATTAATCAAGAGATGTAAAATGATTAGTGTTTAGTTAAACGCTTAGGCATTTTATACAAGCTCAAGGTTTAGTTGGCTTAAACCCGGGTTCCTGGTTGAACCCTGATTATATCCCCAGCAGAGTCGCCAGAGCTGTGAGCACGGGAAATTCTCTCCCTGAATTTTTCACGGGGTTTTGAGAGTCGCCACCTATTCATTCAGAAGGGATAAGTCCCCCGAAGTTTTGGATAAGGTCTTGGTCCACGAGAGAGATCGGGGTAAGGGGTTCGGTTAAGTCCGGGGAAGGTGTTAGGCACCCCGAGGTTTCCATTTTACAATTGTTCCGTACTCCCCGGGTTTAAGCCAATTAAAGTTAATCTTGTTTAAAATACCGAAATGTTTAAATGAATACTAATCTAAGAAGGGAAAAGCTAACTGGGGTCGTGTCGCGACCCAAAACCCACCCTTGGAGTTAGAGTGAACTTTGGACGACTAATCATGACTTACTTGACAAACCAACCTGCAAAACCCACAGAGCATATACAATAGAGGACCTTATAGCGGAAACATAACCAAAAAGCACAGCGGAAGTCTAGCAACCTCTAAGTATATACACATGCAAATCCAAGTTTATACAAAAGGAATCCAAAAGAAAGTGCGGACAGACCCGCCAAAATACATGAATGTATATCTCTTATCTCACCCATAGCTAATCCACTCAGAATCTAACACCATCTACTGATAAACCTCTATGGGAGGTTCCTCAAAAGGCTCCTCGACGTACTCCTCCTCCACCCATGGACCAGGAGCACAAACATCAAATGGGGCAGCAGCTCCCTCAGAACCTGCCGACATAAGAAGTACGGCTGAGCATGGAATACTCAGCGGGTACTAAATACTAACCAACAGTCATAGTATACAGATAGCATACATAAACTAGGAAGCAAGTTGCATATATAGAACAGGAACAATTTATGTCATACAAGGAAGTAAGGCAATTTATAATCATGCTTGTATTTCGTAGAAAGCCGATTAAACTTCTTGAAAACATCGTGCACTTGACTTGACTTGAAAATACCATTTCCGTGCTTGAAAACTTGTCATGTTTGTCTTATCTTATCGTATCATGCGTGTCATGTGTGTCATGCCATGTCATGCTTGCTTGGAAAAGTAAACTACTTGTGAGGGAAGGGAGACCCTTCTTCCTAAATGCTCATGCTTGTCATGCCATGTCATGCTTACTTGTATCATGCTTGGAAAAGTAAACTACTTGTGAGGGAAGGGAGACCCTTCTTCCTAAATGCTCATGTCATGTCCTTTCACTTGTGAGATGTCCTTGTGAGATGTACTTGCGAGGGAAGGGAAACCCTTCTTATGATATGTATGTACTTGCGAGGGAAGGGAGACCCTTCTTATGATAATGCATGATTGACTTGTCCTTGCCAAGAGCGAAGTAAAACATATCTTAGGATATGCCCCACCTCTACGTCCCAATACTTAAAACATCGGTAAATCACGTTATTTCATGCGTGCTCGTGAGATCGTGTACATACTTGCATTTGGAATTAAATATGGCAATTTGGGGAAATTCACAAAGCATAGCATATAACAATTTAAGTGAGTAATAATCTACACATTTTAAGAAATGTAAGAAACACACTAACATGAACCCTAACAATTTCAAAAGCAATTAAGCATGGGTTCCCTTAATTTATCATTTATTTTGTTCACCTTGGCATTTCATCAAACATGGGGTGTGTTCATTATTCACTTAAGCCTAGATCATGCTTTTCTAGGTGGGTTATGCTCACATCACACTTGTATGTTCATTATTAGTACAATGCCCTTTCCCATTCATTCATCACATCATCCACACGGCATCCATTCGCCAACATCCACCTCCGTTCACCATTCATAACCATTCATCTCATAGTACATGTGTAAATGAAGGAAAACAAAGGGAAATAGAGGGAAAGAGAAACTATAACTAGGAGGTAGCAAGAAGTACCGACCTTGATCAAGTGAGGAAGAAACCCCCTTCCAAAAACGACCGTGAGTTGCTGCACTAGCTTGAGGAGATGCTCCTCACGAGTGCTTGAGCCGTGATCTTGGAGAAAAACCGGACTTGAAGTGATCTAGGGTCTCAAACCCCTTGATTTCTCTCCAAAATGGAAACCCTAGGTTGAAATCGCCTTCTCCCCTTTCTTCTATTCTCTCAAACTCTCTAAGTGTTGAATGATGCCCTAAAGGCTCGGGTCAAACTCTTAAGGTAAGAGTGAACCAACCAAAAGACCATAATACCCTTACTGATATTTCTGTAAAAACGCGAGTGTGAATAGTGCCAAACACGTTGTGCTGTGAACAGTGCCAAACACGTTGTGCTGTGAATAGTGCTGAACACGTTGTGCTGTGAACAGTGCCAAACACGTTGTGCTGTGAATAGTGCTGAACACGTTGTCCATTGTGAATAACACGTTGTGCTGTGAATAGTGCTGAACACGTTGTCACGTTGTGTTGTGCATAGTGCTGAGCTCGATGTGCTGTGAATAGTGCTGAACACGTTGTCACATTGTGTTGGGTGCCGAACCCGTTGTCACGTTGTGTTGTGCATAGCGCTGAGCTCGTTGTGCTGTACAACGTACCCGTTGTGAGTTGTACAACGTACACGTTGTGCTGTACAACGTACCCGTTGTGAGCTATACAACGTACACGTTGTCTGTTGCACAACGGATGCACAACGTATACGTTATTAGAGTACGTTGTCTATACGTTGTCCGTGCCTTATCAGAGCACGTCCTTAGTGCCTCCCGAGCTACATTCTTAGCGCCTTCCGAGCTACATCCTTAGCGCCTTCCGAGCTACGATTGCCTTCAGGTCCAGACTGTTTTGGCCATATCTTTTGACTCGTTCGTCCGATTTTGACGATTCAACTTGCGTTGGGTTCGTACTTCGAAAAGGAACATTTCTGGCGTGTCAAAATTTTCAATTTCTTCCTTATTTATTAATTATACCTCTTTAAAGGCAAAATGGCAACGAAAGTGCCATGTATTAAGCCTGAAAAAGTCTGGGGCTCTACATCCTCCCCCCTTACAAAAATTTCATCCTCGAAATTTGGACGGGACTTGCATTACAGAATCAAATCAAAATACAAGCCACATATACAAAACCTATACAAAACTCATCCAATTAATTCTGGGTACTTTGCTTTGACTTCGGCTTCACGCTCCAATGTAGCTTCTTCCCGAGCATGGTGTTGCCATTGCACAAGAACCAAAGGGATTGTCTTGTTGCGAAGCGCCTGATCTCTTCGATCCAAAATCTGAACCGGCTTTTCAATCAAGGTGAGGTCCTCTCGAATCTCCAACGGTTCCAAGTCTATGACATGCGAAGGATCCGCAATGTACTTCCGAAGCATAGACACATGGAAGACGTTGTGAACTGCGGCCATGTGAGGTGGGAGAGTTACCCTGTAAGCAACCTCACCAACTCGTGTGATAATCTCAAAAGGCCCAACATACCGAGGACTGAGCTTGCCTCGCTTTCCAAATCTCATGATCCCTTTGCTAGGAGACACTTTCACAAAAACTTGATCCCCTACTTGAAATTCCAAGTCCCTACGGCGCGTGTCCGCATAAATTTTCTGGCGATCTTGAGCGGCTTTCAATCGATCCCGGATGATCTTAACTGTGCCTGCAGTTTGCTCAATCAACTCCAGACCAAGTACCTTCCTTTCTCCTACCTCATCCCAATAGAGAGGAGACCTACAACTTCGCCCATACAAGGCCTCAAATGGTGCCATTTGGATACTTGCCTGATAGCTGTTATTATAGGCGAATTCAACCAAAGGCAAGTGCTCTTCCCAGCTGCCTCTGAAATCAAACATACAAGCCCGAAGCATGTCTTCAATGACTTGGTTCACTCTCTCGGTTTGTCCATCCGTCTGTGGATGAAAAGCGGTGCTGAAATCAAGTCGGGAACCCATAGCCTCCTGGAAGCTTTTCCAGAATCGTGATGTGAATCTTGGATCCCGATCTGACGCAATACTAACGGGCACCCCGTGCAACCTCACCACTTCCTTGATGTACAAAGCGGCTAACTGACTAGAGTTGAAAGTAGTTCGGTAAGGTAAGAAGTGAGCGGACTTCGTCAAACGATCCACTACTACCCATATCGCATCTGAACCCTTTGCCGTCTTTGGCAAGCCAACTATGAAATCCATGGATATGTTCTCCCATTTCCACTCGGGAATCGGAAGGGACTGTAATAGACCTGCGGGCCGCATGTGTTCTGCTTTCACCTGTTGACACACCAAGCACCGTGCTACATATTCCGCAACCTCCCTCTTCATATTCCGCCACCAAAATTGACTCTTGAGGTTCCGGTACATCTTTGTACCCCCTGGATGCACTGTGTACTTCGAACGGTGTGCTTCATCCAAAATCTCTCTTCGAAGATCTACATTGGCTAGGACGCACAGCCTTCCCTTGAATGTGATAGCACCCCGACTAGTGAGAGAAAAGTATTCACTTCCCTTGGCAACTTTCTTGTCCCGGAAAGCCAACAATTCAGCATCCGTGGCTTGATATTCTTGGATCAAATCTATAATGTATGGCCGAACTGTAACATTTGCCAAGGTAGGACCGCAGACAGAGTCATTCACACTGATGTCCAGATTTTCCAAATCTTCTAGTAGCTTCCATCCTTGAACCAACATGTGTGCTAACAACCCCTGAGGTCTTCTACTCAAAGCATCAGCCACTACATTTGCTTTACCTGGGTGGTATTGAATGGTACAATCATAGTCCTTCAGAAATTTCATCCAACGTCGTTGCCTTAGATTCAATTCCTTTTGGGAAAAGAGATACTTGAGACTCTTGTGATCGATAAACACATAGAACTCCACCCCATAAAGGTAATGACGCCAAATCTTGAGTGTAAACACGACCGCCGCAGGCTCCAAGTCGTGCGTGGGATAATTCTTCTCATGCTCCTTCAATTGCCTTGATGCATAGGCAATGACTTTCTTGTGCTGCATGAGTACGCACCCAAGTCCAACGTGCGAGGTGTAGAGACCCGAATCTTTTCATGTTTTTAGTGCATTGCATTAAGGGTATTTTAGTCTATAAGTTAAGTGGAAATTAGAAATTCTAAAATGCCAGAAATGTTCGTTTTCGAAAGACGAATCCAACCCAAGTTGAATCGTCAAAATCCGACGAACGAGTCAAAAGTTATAGCCAAAACAGTAAAGGGAGTCAAAACCTGCAGGAACCGATCGCTCGGTCAGAACCAGCGATCGATCGGTCCAAAACCGATCGATCGGTATCTATCGACTGGTCCAAAATTTTGTATGGAGAAATTTTCCAGAGAGTGTGTTTTTGACCGATCGCCCGGTCATAAACACCGATCGATCGGTAGGCAACCGATCGCTCGGTCATTACCACCGATCGCTCGGTCCTTCGTGTTTTTGCTGATTTTTAGTATGGGCTTTTTGGTCTTTTCGTTCTCAGACCTTGGGGCTATAAATAGGGGGTCCTACTCGAAATATTAAAATACTCCACCTA
Source organism: Tetracentron sinense (assembly GCA_015143295.1). Taxonomy (NCBI): domain Eukaryota; kingdom Viridiplantae; phylum Streptophyta; class Magnoliopsida; order Trochodendrales; family Trochodendraceae; genus Tetracentron; species Tetracentron sinense. The sequence goes on from CM026551.1 coordinate 36,420,122, forward strand.
GTTCTAACCTAATTTCGCAAAAAGGGGGAGAAACCCTAGGGTTTTGAGAGAGGGTTTTCTTGGAGAAGGAGGAGATTGATAGGAGATTGCAAGAAAAGTTTGGGAAGCTTCTCCAAATCGTCTCGGGAGCGTTTTGAATCCAAGGGAAGGATTCCTAAGGTCGATATACTATCCTAATCAACTCTATTTTAAGGTTGTATGAATGTTGATGTGCTAAGAATTGTAGAAATAGATAGTTGATGCATTTTCCCTAATTTTCTATGAAATAAGCTAATTATGGATGGGAATGTGAATGAAAATATGGATTTGAATGTGGATAGAATGTATGGAGGATGGGAAATGTATGGAGGATGAGATTAATTTGTGGATGTGGATGAATATATGGATTGTATGGATGGAATTATGATTTGATGAATGCATGAAAAAGGTAGAGAAACAATGGGTTCATATTATGTGTACACAAGGTGTTTGTGAAAATGCTTGAAAGGATAAATGCTATTATACTCTTATCAAATGGCGGTAAATTGATTATGAATTGTGTTAAGGATTATGATAAGATATATATGTGATTGTTTGATAAGTATATCTAATTACTTGCATGGAAATTGGTAATCGGGAAGGTAAGAACTTAGAGGAAAATCTCTCAGACCGGGAATTCTCTAACTATTTGGTATGGGACATATAGTGGAGTTTCCATGGTGGGAGATCGGAACCTAAGCAATTACCAACTCGGATATTAATTTCGACACTTAAGCACATATACACGTGTATGTTAAGATAAGAGTCTCACAAGTCACACATATGGACTACAAGCATGAACATGGCATACGTATGACATTCTGAATAAGCATAAGCATGGCATGGTCCGTATCCGCCAAGAACGGCATGTCTCATTACAGTGTGATCTGAATAAGTGCATCAGGCATGGTCCGTATCCGCCAAGAACGGCATGTCTCATCCTGGTATGATCTGAATAAGTGCATAAGCATAAGTGTAAGCATCTCACAAGCACGTGGTCTCATAAGCATAAGCAACTCATAAGTGTATTGTCTTCCAAGTCTAAGATTCTCACAAGTACACAAGTCAAGGTGATGATATGATGAATATGCGCACACGTTCTTCCGCACTCTGATTATGTTATTATGCTATTGGATATGTTTCTGACTAAGCGCAGGTATATTATTATTGTTGATTGGATTTTATATACACTGAGTACCTTTGTACTCAGCCGGACTTTTGTCTTGGCAAGTTTAGAGCAGGAGTACACGGTGGAGCCGTGGGTTGAGGAAACATACATTGAGGAAGGAGGTGAAGGTGAGCCTTCTGAGGAGGGAGCCGGAGACTTGGGCGGCTACACCTCTTAGTTTACATTTCCTTTCTTTGAGAGAGTTTTGTAATTGACTTTTAGAGGATGTTGCTCAGTAGACTTTTATGGTTGTGTATCAGACTCTTATTGGTTCATTGTTAGTTGTATATATAGACCTTAGACTTGTGCAGGTTGGATTGGGTTTATATATATCGAAATTTTATTATCCTCATTTTTGAAGACTCGTGTAGTAGCCTTGTATGCATGGTTTTAAGCAGGTTTAAGTAATGTGGCGATTCCAAAGTCCTATTTTAGCCTTGTAGGATTTTGGGGTCGTTACAGAGGTGGTATCAAAGCACTAGGCATTAGGTTCCCTTGGGCTAAGTTGTCCTCTTAGTAGGAGTCATGTTATGTCACTCCGGGTCTGATACCAGAGGATATCAATCAAAGCACAAGGCATTAGAGCCCTTAAGGCTAAGGTGTTAAGTATAGGGTATAGGAAGATGTCAACCTCAGGGAAGCAACATCAAGTTTAGGATTCTAATTGTTCAGGATTGGGTTATGATTAAGTGTAGATTTAGGAATTTTATGTGAGTTTATTCCTAAATAAGTTGTTTTCTTCTTCTCAGGACTGTAAGCATGAGAAGGGGTGGAAGAAACCATAGGAATGGAGGAGGCAGTGTGACAGATGGGGATTCCCCAGATGGTGCTTCCCAAGCCAATGTGAGTCGGGCTATGGAAGCTATTGCTGCAGCCATGGAGAGGCAGGCTGAAATTATGGCTCAGCAAACTGCATTGCTAGCAGCTGGTCAAGCTAGACAGGAGAGGCAGGTTGATGTTCACCCACCTCGTCATAACGGAGTGGAAGCTTTTAGGAGGATGAATCCTCCAGCCTTCTATGGTAGTACGGATCCCTCAGTTGCCGAGTTATGGATCATGCAACTAGAGAAGATTTTCACCGTGCTTGAGGCTACCGATGAGCAGAGGGTGAAATGGGCCTCCTTCGTCATGGAAGGCGAGGCTGAACATTGGTGGAGGGCCGCATCTAGGCAGAGGAATGAAGTGCGAGCGGGACAAGAGTGGACTTGGGGAGAGTTCCTCGACATCTTCTACGAGAGATACTTCCCGGTGTTTGTGAGAGATCAGAAGGAGATTGAATTCTCTACCTTAGAGCAAGGAAGGATGTCAGTGGCCGAGTATGAGGCCAAGTTTGTAGAGCTCTCTAGGTTCGCTCCTCACTTGATTGCTACAGAGAGAATGAAAGCAAAGAGGTTTGAGCGAGGTTTGAAGGATTTTATTCGGGAGAAAGTTTCGATACTTCAGCTCGAGACTTGTAGGGAAGTGTACCAACGTGCTTTGATAGCTGAGAAGAATTCAGAAGAATTGTTGAAGAAGAGGGAGAAGTTGCAAGCAGGTAGGTTTGGTCCTCAGGACAAGAGGCCAAGGGTGTCGGGTCCTATGCCGATTGCTAGGCCTACCCTTTATCAGAGGCCGACTCAGGTAGCCCCACGAACAGCTCAGGTGGCTCCGCCTACTACTGGCATTCAGCTGTTTGATGTATGCCGCCAGTGCGGAAAGAGGCACAGAGTAGGAGAGTGTAGGGCAATTACTGGAGGTTGTTTCCATTGTGGAGAGGTCTCACACCGGATCCGAGATTGCCCACTCCGCATTCAGCAGGGGATTCAGTCGACTCAGCCACAGGGAGTCAGGCCCCCAGGTAGGCAGTCCACACAACAGAGGCCACCACAGGGTCCTAGACCTCAGCAGCCTCACCAGCCAGCTCAGGGTCGAGTGTTTGCTACCTCGGAGCGGGATGCACAGGCGTCCGACGACGTTGTGCAGGGTACGTTTAATTGTGCTTTAGTCAATTAAAATATTGTTCTGATGCTATGTGTGTGATATTAAATGTTATGTGGTATGATGTAAGATGCATGTATATATTCATGATTTGACAAATTAGCTTTGTGTATTAATTCAGGCTCATTGTTGATAAATGATTTCCTCGCTCATGTTTTGATCGATACTGGTTCCACTCACTCCTTCGTCACACCTAGTTTTGCACGAGAATTTCCGATGGAGCCAAGTCTGTTAGATCGTGAATTGTCTATCACTACTCCTGTCGGTAGTTCAGTCATCACTGATAAGGTCTATCGAAATTGCGACATTCAAGTAGGCCAGAGAGAGATGCCAGCTGATCTGATTGTCCTTGAGTTCCAAGACTTTGACGTCATTTTAGGCATGGATTGGCTTTCAAAATACCATGGGCATGTCGACTGTTTTGGGAAAGTGGTCAACTTTAGACCAATCAGTGAGCCCTCTTTTCGTTTCCAAGGGTTGAAGAAGAAGGATTTAGCTCGTTTCGCGGCATTGAGTCTTACTACCTCGGAAGCACCAGATTTCTCAAGTATTCCAGTTGTAGAGGAATTCATGGATGTCTTTCCTAAAGACTTACCGGGTTTGCCACCGGATAGAGAAGTAGAGTTTGCAATTGAGTTGGCTCCGGGTACGGCACCCATCTCTAAAGCTCCGTATAGGATGGCTCCAGCAGAGTTGAAAGAGCTTAAGGAGCAGATTGACGAATTGCTTGGTCTTGGATTTATCCGCCCAAGTGTATCACCTTGGGGAGCTCCAGTGTTGTTTGTGAAGAAGAAGGATGGTTCGATGAGGATGTGCATCGACTATCGGCAACTGAACAAGGTCACCATCAAGAACAAATATCCTTTACCTAGGATCGATGACTTGTTTGATCAGTTGCAAGGAACTAAGTATTTCTCCAAGATCGACTTAAGGTCAGGCTACCATCAGCTGAAGATAAAGGTGGAAGATGTGCCTAAGTCTGCTTTCAGGACCAGATATGGGTATTTTGAATTCTTAGTCATGCCGTTCGGTTTGACAAACGCCCCGGCAGCATTCATGGATCTCATGAACAGGATCTTCAAGCCGACTCTGGATCGCTTTGTGATCGTGTTTGTGGATGACATTTTAGTGTACTCCAGGACACAGAAGGAGCATGAGATGCATCTCCGGATCACCCTGAAGATACTCCGTGAGCATAAGCTATATGCTAAGCTTAGCAAGTGCGAGTTTTGGCTAGAAAAAGTAGCATTTCTAGGCCATGTGGTGTCAGAAGAGGGGATTTCAGTTGACCCTGCTAAGATAGAAGCAGTGGAAGGATGGGGGAGACCAAAGAGTGTTACAGAGGTTCGAAGTTTCTTGGGCCTAGCCGGATATTATCGAAGATTTGTAGAAGGATTTTCCAGTTTGGCAGCTCCGCTTACTCATCTAACTCGAAAGAACGCTAGATTCGAGTGGAATGAGAAATGTGAGAAGAGTTTTCTTGAGTTGAAGAAGCGTCTCACCACCGCTCCGATCTTGACTGTTCCATCGGGTAGTGAAGATTTTGTGGTGTATAGTGATGCCTCACTCGTTGGGTTAGGTTGTGTTCTTATGCAACACGGAAAGGTGATTGCCTATGCTTCTCGGCAGTTGAAAGACCACGAGAAGAACTATCCTACCCATGATTTGGAGTTAGCAGCCTTGGTTTTTGCTCTTAAGATCTGGAGACACTACTTGTACGGTGCGCAGTTTGAAGTTTTCACCGACCACAAAAGTCTAAAGTATTTATTCTCGCAGAAAGAGCTGAATTTGAGGCAGCGTCGTTGGGTGGAATTCCTCAAGGATTATGATTGTTCTATCCAGTACCACCCGGGGAAAGCGAATGTAGTGGCAGATGCGCTAAGTAGGAGACCTACTGGGTTCTTGGCACACTTGATGGTCCAAGAATGGAAGCTACTAGAAGAGGCGTCTAGCCTTGATGCAGGTTTCGGTGTTGGAGCTTCTGGAGCCTTGTTGGCTAACATTATGATCAGGCCAACCTTATTGGACAGGATTAAAGACTTGCAGTGGAATGATGGAGAACTGCACGCTGCCATGAATAAGTCACTGAGCAGCGGGTTTGAGGATTTCTCTTGGAGAGATGGTGGAGTTTGTTTCAAGGGTAGACTTTGTGTTCCGGATGATGAGGATTTAAGAAGGGAGATTCTGGATGAAGCACACAAGTCTAAGTACACCGTGCATCCGGGAGGTACTAAGATGTACCAGAACCTTAAGAAGTATTTCTGGTGGAAAGGTATGAGGAAAAATGTGGCCACCTTTGTATCCAAGTGTTTGGTGTGTCAGCAGGTAAAGGCCGAACACAGGAGACCGGCAGGACTTCTTCAGTCTCTTCCTATTCCCGAGTGGAAGTGGGAAAATATCTCCATGGATTTTGTTGTTGGTTTGCCAAAGACGGCCAAGAACTTTGATGCCATTTGGGTTGTGGTTGACCGATTGACTAAATCAGCTCATTTTCTTCCATATCGGACCACTTTCAACTCCAATCAATTGGCTAACCTCTATATCAAGGAGATAGTTCGTTTGCATGGAGTGCCAGTTAGCATTGTTTCTGATCGAGATCCGAGATTTACATCCAGATTCTGGAAGAGTTTTCAGCAAGCCATGGGTTCCCATTTGGATTTTAGTACGGCATTTCATCCGCAGACAGATGGGCAAACTGAAAGAGTGAACCAGATCATAGAGGACATGCTACGAGCTTGCATGTTAGACTTTCAGGATAGTTGGGTTGATCACTTGCCGTTGGTTGAGTTTGCCTACAACAACAGCTATCAAGCTAGCATTCAGATGGCACCGTTTGAGGCACTTTATGGGAGGATTTGTCGTTCACCTTTGTGTTGGGACGAAGTTGGTGAGAGGAAGCTTTTGGGTCCCGAGCTCGTTGGTCAGACTGTGGATAGAGTTCAGTTGATCAGGGAGAGGTTGAAAGCAGCTCAGAGTAGACAGAAGAGCTATGCCGATACTCGGAGGAGAGATCTTGAGTTCCAAGTCGGAGATTTTGTATTTGTTAAGATCTCACCTACGAAGGGGGTGATGAGGTTTGGCAAGCGAGGCAAGCTCAGTCCGAGATATGTGGGTCCTTTTGAGATCATCACCCGAGTCGGGGAAGTTGCTTACCGGGTCGCCTTGCCACCTCACATGGAAGGTGTGCATAATGTATTTCACATCTCTATGTTGAGGAAGTACATAGCGGATCCTTCACATGTCATTCATTTGGAACCGTTGGAAATTCGGGAAGATTTGACTCTAGTGGAGCAACCGGCTCGAATTTCAGACCAGAAAGAGCAAGTTTTGCGTTCTAAGGTCATTCCTCTTGTGCTCTTGCAATGGGAGCATCACTCTAGAGAAGAGGCTACTTGGGAGAGAGAAGCCGAGGTCCGCAAAAAGTACCCGCACTTATTCACCTAAGGTACGTAATTTCGAGGACGAAATTCTTTTAAGGGGGGGAGGATGTAGAGACCCGAATCTTTCATGTTTTTAGTGCATTGCATTAAGGGTATTTTAGTCTATAAGTTAAGTGGAAATTAGAAATTCTAAAATGCCAGAAATGTTCGTTTTCGAAAGACGAATCCAACCCAAGTTGAATCGTCAAAATCCGACGAACGAGTCAAAAGTTATAGCCAAAACAGTAAAGGGAGTCAAAACCTGCAGGAACCGATCGCTCGGTCAGAACCAGCGATCGATCGGTCCAAAACCGATCGATCGGTATCTATCGACTGGTTCAAAATTTTGTATGGAGAAATTTTCCAGTGAGTGTGTTTTTGACCGATCGCCCGGTCATAAACACCGATCGATCGGTAGGCAACCGATCGCTCGGTCATTACCACCGATCGCTCGGTCCTTCGTGTTTTTGCTGATTTTTAGTATGGGCTTTTTGGTCTTTTCGTTCTCAGACCTTGGGGCTATAAATAGGGGGTCCTACTCGAAATATTAAAATACTCCACCTAGTTCTAACCTAATTTGGCAAAAAGGGGGAGAAACCCTAGGGTTTTGAGAGAGGGTTTTCTTGGAGAAGGAGGAGATTGATAGGAGATTGCAAGAAAAGTTTGGGAAGCTTCTCCAAATCGTCTCGGGAGCGTTTTGAATCCAAGGGAAGGATTCCTAAGGTCGATATACTATCCTAATCAACTCTATTTTAAGGTTTTGTGAATGTTGATGTGCTAAGAATTGTAGAAATAGATAGTTGATGCATTTTCCCTAATTTTCTATGAAATAAGCTAATTATGGATGGGAATGTGAATGAAAATATGGATTTGAATGTGGATAGAATGTATGGAGGATGGGAAATGTATGGAGGATGAGATTAATTTGTGGATGTGGATGAATATATGGATTGTATGGATGGAATTATGATTTGATGAATGCATGAAAAAGGTAGAGAAACAATGGGTTCATATTATGTGTACACAAGGTGTTTGTGAAAATGCTTGAAAGGATAAATGCTATTATACTCTTATGAAATGGCGGTAAATTGATTATGAATTGTGTTAAGGATTATGATAAGATATATATGTGATTGTTTGGTAAGTATATCTAATTACTTGCATGGAAATTGGTAATCGGGAAGGTAAGAACTTAGAGGAAAATCTCTCAGACCGGGAATTCTCTAACTATTTGGTATGGGACATATAGTGGAGTTTCCATGGTGGGAGATCGGAACCTAAGCAATTACCAACTCGGATATTAATTTCGACACTTAAGCACATATGCACGTGTATGTTAAGATAAGAGTCTCACAAGTCACACATATGGACTACAAGCATGAACATGGCATACGTATGACATTCTGAATAAGCATAAGCATGGCATGGTCCGTATCCGCCAAGAACGGCATGTCTCATTACAGTGTGATCTGAATAAGTGCATCAGGCATGGTCCGTATCCGCCAAGAACGGCATGTCTCATCCTGGTATGATCTGAATAAGTGCATAAGCATAAGTGTAAGCATCTCACAAGCACGTGGTCTCATAAGCATAAGCAACTCATAAGTGTATTGTCTTCCAAGTCTAAGATTCTCACAAGTACACAAGTCAAGGTGATGATATGATGAATATGCGCACACGTTCTTCCGCACTCTGATTATGTTATTATGCTATTGGATATGTTTCTGACTAAGCGCAGGTATATTATTATTGTTGATTGGATTTTATATACACTGAGTACCTTTGTACTCAGCCGGACTTTTGTCTTGGCAAGTTTAGAGCAGGAGTACACGGTGGAGCCGTGGGTTGAGGAAACATACATTGAGGAAGGAGGTGAAGGTGAGCCTTCTGAGGAGGGAGCCGGAGACTTGGGCGGCTACACCTCTTAGTTTACATTTCCTTTCTTTGAGAGAGTTTTGTAATTGACTTTTAGAGGATGTTGCTCAGTAGACTTTTATGGTTGTGTATCAGACTCTTATTGGTTCATTGTTAGTTGTATATATAGACCTTAGACTTGTGCAGGTTGGATTGGGTTTATATATATCGAAATTTTATTATCCTCATTTTTGAAGACTCGTGTAGTAGCCTTGTATGCATGGTTTTAAGCAGGTTTAAGTAATGTGGCGATTCCAAAGTCCTATTTTAGCCTTGTAGGATTTTGGGGTCGTTACATGGTTGGACCGACGGAAGGTCGACTAAAAGGCTGGACGAGGGAGATCAAGGTGGAGGTAGAGTGTGCAGGGGTGTATGCAGGCCTGAAACTCGTAACTTGTATATGTTGGTAGAGTAATTGCCGACGATACAAAACCCGGCCAATTTTAAGATGTCGGTAGAGGGTCTACCGACAACAGGAAATCAGTGCAAAATTTAATGTCGGTAGACCTTCTACCGACATTTTGGATTTAGTTTTGAAATGGGCTGGGCCTTGCACACTCGGGTATAGGGAATTCCTAAGGGTTTTTGGGCTTTGTGGGCTTTAATGGTCCTGAGGCTTGGGTCAGGCCCTAGGGGGTCAAGCCCTAATGGCTCTTGGACTAGGGTTTCGGCTAGGACTACCTAGGTTGTGAGGAATTTGGCAGGAGGGGTAACCACAGTTTAAAAGATTTAACCACGATTAGATGGGTGTAAAAATTGGGTGCTTACACAACCCTTAGGTTATATTGAAATGAAGCTGTCAGATGAGATCATCAGAAATTGAGCCTAGGTTTGGAATTTGCATATATATGTTTAGGCTTTACTATTTTAATTTTTAACAAAGAAGGGAACTAGGGAACTTCGGTGCCAGAATCACGCATACGAGGTGCAGAAACCTTGAAGGCACTTCTAACACCTATGATATATTGAAAATAACGGTGTTAGAAAACACTATCAAAAGCTAAGACCAGGTCATTAATTGGTGCACTGTTGTAGGTTTAGGCTTTATGGTATTATCAAACGAGACAACTAGGGAACCTCAATGCCCAAATCGGTCATACGAGGTCCAAACTCCTCGAATCCAATTTCAGGACTTAGGTTATATCGAAATAAATGTGTTAAAAGATAATACATAAAAAAAATTAGTGTCGATTAGGAATTTGCACAAAATTAAAGATTTGGGCTTTACGGTTTTTCAACAGAGAATTGAGAAACTGCGGTGACCAAATTAAGAACAAGAGATCCAAACACCTCGAAACCAATTCTAACACTTATGTTATATTGAAATAAAAATGTCATAAGAGTTCACATCAAACACCAAGTCTATGTTAGAATTGACGCATAATTATATGTTTAGGCTTTACGGTATAAACAAAAGACACCTAGGTGCCCAAATCGGGCAATAGAGTTCCAAATACCTCGAAACCTATTCCAGTACTTATGTTCTATTGAAATAAAAATGTTAGACAAGATGACATCAAAAATCCAGTTCCAATTAAGATTTGACGCAAAATTGTAGGTTCAGACTAATTAAAAGACTTAACCAATACTCCCCATAAGCCGCGACTGATAGGAGGTGTGAGATCAAATCTCTTATCTTATAGCCCAAAAAACCCAGCCAATACCTCCCAAGGGCCTTACACCATTAGCAACCCCACCTCAGTGGGCCCCACCTTGTAAGCCACCTAACCCCAGTGTGGTGATACTCCTACTTCATCCACCCACACCAGTGAGGAGACTCGAACCTGAGACCTGCTCTCATACCATTTGATGCAGTGACTTAATCAATACTCAACAAAGGTTGCGATTAATGAGAGTGTGAGATTAAATCCCTTTATCCCATATGTCCCTAGACTACCCAGTCGAGACCTTTAAGTGGGCCCTATCCCGTGGGCCACCCAACCTCGGGCCCCACCTTATAGGCCTATGGGGTGGGGCCCACTAGGAGGTCTCAACCGGATTACATGGGCTACGAGATAAGGGATTTGATTTTAGGCAATTAGTCACGACTTTTGAGGAGTATTAGTTAAGTCCTTGCATTAAATGGTATTAAAGCAGCTCTCAGGTTCGAGTCTCAACACTGGTGTCGGTCGATGACGTAGTGTCATCTCCACACTGTAGTGGCCTATGAGGTGGGGCCCGCTGAGGTGTGGTGGCCCATGGGAACTCCACTGGGAGGTTTCAATCGGGTCGCCTGTGCTATGATACAAGGGATTTGATCTCACGCCTCCCATCAGTGGCTGCTTTTCAGGAGTATTGGTTGACTCCTTACATCAGTGTTTTCAAAAGAGACAACTGAATAACCTTGGTGCTCAAATCGAGCATGTAAGGTTCAAACACTTGAAACCACTTCTAACACTTACAATATATTGAAATAAGAGTATCAGAAAAGACTAGATCCAAAACTGAGTTCAGACTATAAATTGGTGCACAATTGTAGGTTTAGGCTTTATAGTAATAACGAAAGAGACAACGAGGAAATCTCAGTACCCAAATCAGAGATACAAGGTCCATACAGCTCGAAACCAATTCCAAGACTGTGGTTATATTGAAATAAAAGTTTCAGAAGAAACTACAAAAAAAAATGAATACTAGGCTAGGAATTGGCGCTACGTTTAGGCTTAACAGTCTTAACAAAACAGATAACTAGGGAATTTGGGTGCCCAAATTAGGCATATGAGGTTCAAACACCTTGAAACCAATTCCAAGACTTAGTTTATATTGAAATAAATGTGTCATACATAAAAAAAATCAAGTCTAGGTTAGGAATTTGCGCAAAATTACAGAGTTAGGTTTTACAGTTTTTTATCAGAGACAATTAGGAAATCTCGGTGGCCAAATTGAGAATAAGAGATCCAAACACCTTGAAATCAATCTAAGGAAAGTGACCACATCAAGAACCAAGTCTATGTTAGGATTGACACACAATTATATGTTTAGACTTTACGGTATAAACAAAAGCGACATATAAGGAACCTAGGTACCCAAATCAGGCATACCAGTTCCAAATATCTCGGAAATAGTCCCAGTACATACGTAACATTGAAATAAAGATGTTAGACGAGTCGACATCAAAAATCGAGTCCCGCTTAAGATTTGACTCAAAATTGTAGGTTTAGACTTTACAAGTTTTTAAAAGAGAACTAAAAAACCTCGGTGCCCAAATCGGGCATATAAGGTCCAAACACTTTGAAACCACTTCAAACACTTAGAATATATTGAAATAGAAGTGTCAGAAAAGCCGAGATCAAAAACTGAGTTTAGGATATAAATTGTCGCACAATTGTAGGTTTAGGCTTTCCAATAATAACGAAAGAGACAAATAGGATACCTCAGTGACCAAATCGGGCATACGAGGTCCAAACAACGTAGAACCAATTCCAAAACTGAGGTTATGTTGAAATAAAGATGTTAGAAGAGACAACATAAAAAACCGAGTCTATGTTAGGATTGACACATAATTATATTTACGGTATAAACAAAAGAGATAATTAAGTGCCCAAATCAAGCATACGAGTTTCAAATACCTCGAAACTTATTCCAGTACATACATCATATTGAAATAAAGATGTTAGATGAGGCGACATCAAAAATGAAGTTGCAAATAAGATTTGGCGCAAAATTGTAGGTTTAGACTGATGCAAAGACTTAACGGTACTCCCCACATGCCACTATAGATTGGAGGCGTGAGATGAAATCCCTTATCTCATAGCACAAAAAATTAGACCGAGACCTCCTAAAGGGCCCTACCCTATTAGCAACCCCACCTCAACGAGCCCTACCTTGTACAAAAACTCAGACCGAGACCTCCTAAAGGGCCCTACCCTATTAGCAACCCCACCTCAGCGGGCCCTACCTTGTAGGCCACCCCAGCCCAGTTTAATGATGCCTTGCATCATCCTCCAACACCAGTGAGGAGACTTGAATCTGAGACCTTCTCTGATACCATTTGATGCAGTGACTTAATCAATACTCCACAAAAGTCGCGACTGATGAGAGCGTGAGATTAAATCTCTTTATCTCATAGCTCCCCAAGCTACTCGATGGAGACATTCAAGTGGGCCTTACCCCGTGAGCCACCCCACCTATGGCCAGGCCGTAGTCCCTAGCGGTGGGGCCCTCTGGGAGGTCTCGACCGGGTTACATAGGCTATGAGATAAGGGATTTGATCTCATGTCTCCCATCAGTTGCAACTTTTGGGGAGTATTGCTTAACTCCTTGTATGAATTGTTATTAAAGTAAGTCTCAAGTTTGAGTCTCATCACTGGTTTGAGTCGATGATGCAGTGGCATCTCCACATTGGGGTGGCCTATGGGGTGGGGCCCGTTGAAGTACGCTGGCCCATGGGATAGTGCCCACTAGAAGGTCTTGACCAGGTTGCCTGGGCTATGAGATATGGGATGTGATCTCTCGACTCACATTTAGTCGTGGCTTTTGGGGAGTATTGGTTGAGTCCCTGCATCAATGACTTTATGTGTTTTTAAAAGAGACAACTAAAGAACCTCGGTGCTAAAATCGAGCATATAAAGTACAAACACCTTGAAACCACATCTAACACTTAGGATTTATTGAAATAGGTGTATCAAAAAAGACTATATTAAAAACTGAGTTCGGGCTATATATTGGTGTACAAATATAGGTTTAGGCTTTACAGTAATAACAAAAGACACAACTAGGAAACCTCATTGTCCAAATCAGTCATACGACGTCCATACAGCTTGAAACCAATTCTAAGGCTGAGGTTATATTGAAATACAGGTTTCCAAAGAAACTACAAAAAAACGGATACTAGGTTAGGAATTGGCACAAAATTATAGGTTTATGCTTAATGGTCTTAACAAAACAGGCACCTAGGGAACTTGGGTGCCCAAATTGGGGATATAAGGTTTAAACACATCGAAACCAATTTCAAGATTTAGGTTTTATTGAAATAAATGTTTCATAATAAAAAAAATTGAGTCTCGGTGCCCAAATTGAGAATAAGAGATCCAAACACCTTGAAATCGATTTTAACACTTATGGTATATTGAAAGAAAGATGTCGTAAGAGACCACATCAAAAACTGAGCACAATTATATGTTTAGGCTTTACGGTATAAATAAAATGAGATCTAAGGAACCTGGGTAACCTAATTGGGCATAACAGTTCCAAATATCTCGGAAATAAATCCAATACTTTACGTAATATTGAAAAAAGATGTTAGATGAGATGGCATCCAAAATTGAGTCCCGATTAGGATTTGACGCAAAATTGTAAGTTTAGAGTATGGGTTTTTAAAAGAGAGTACTAAAGAACCTCGGTGCCCAAATCGGACATGTAAGGTCCAAACACATCAAAATCACTTCTAACACTTAGAATATATTGAAATAGAAGTGTCAGAAAAGACTAGATCAAAAACCGAGTTCAGGTTATAAATTGGTGCACAATTATAGGTTTAGGCTTTCCAGTAATAGTGAAAGAGACAACTAGTAAACCTCAGTGCCCAAATTGGGCATACAAGGTCCAAACAGCTCGAAAATAATTCCAATACTGAGGTTATGTTAAAATAAAGGTTTCAGATGAAACTACATCAAAAATGGTTACTAGGTTTGGAATTGGTGCTACCGCCTAACAACTTCATAATCTAAATAATCGCAAGGGCGACATGGGTATTGGGGAAGCGTTAATCCGCATGGAGGACATCCTCGATTTAAAGGAGCAAATGCTTGAAGAAATGAGAGCGCTCAACAGATCTGATTTCTGGGTTGAGAGGGGTGAACCATTGATCATATATATAGGGACTCCAAGCAATATTCCCTCTACAAGCTTGGTCAAATGCTAGCGTAAAGGTTTTGGCTTATCGGTCCTAAAAAAATAGACAAATTAGAAGCTGGCAAAATCGGGCCATGATCTGAGTTAGGTCTGGGTAGAGAGGACTGGAGAAGGTTGGGGAATATGTCCTACCACGTAACGGAGAGAAGGAATCTATCAAACCTATTGGCAAGCCTACCAAACAGAAGTTGAGACCAAGTAAAATTGGCTCCACAGAGTGGGTAATCAACTTCTGCCTAGAGATAAAATTTCCAAATCTACGCATCTTAGCGAACATTTGTAGGTTTGACCGTACAATTTTAAAAAAAAATAGACAAATTTAGAACCTCAGTACCCAAATCTAGCATATAAGGTCCAAACACCTTGAAACCACTCTAACACTTAGCATATATTGAAATAAAGGTGTTAGAAAATATATATATCAAAAACCATATAAAGTTTAGGAATTAGTGTACATTTGTAGGTTTATGCTTTATGGTATTAATAAGAGACAACTAGGGAACCATGGTGCCCAAATAAGGCATACGAGGTCCAAACACCTCAAAACCCATTCCAATACTTTGTTTATATAAAAATAGAGGTGTTAGAATAGATTAGATCAAAAATTGAGTCTAAGTTTGCAATTGTAACAAAATTATCAACATTTCTACCATGTCTACTTTGAGTGATAAATAAAATAACATTGATGCAAAAATAATCAAAAAAACAAAACTCTCTCATTAAGGCCCCAACTCAAATTCATCCAAACTCACTTATCCCTGATCAAAGTATATATATTTCCCAAAACACGTAGCCCAAGTACCCCTATATAAAGCATATAATCTACTAAATGGTTCCATTTCTAAAACAAAGTGAGATAATTAAATAGTTGAATGGATGATGTGCTAATGGTTTTCATAAGCTGAATTACACTTAACCTCAATAGAACATCAGTAACAAAAATTTCATTCTATGATTTACGTTGTCATCAAAATCAATGGTGTTAATTTAGGTTCACAACCTAAAGGCTAACAAATTGTGCTCTTAGGAACATAGTTATGCATAGCCAAAGGGCCAATATCCATATAGATATGTTTTTGTGTATAAGTCACTTCTATATGGGTATAGAGGTGTACAACCTCATTTGCCAGTGCTGGTGGTAGTCGAACCTTTGCGAAACTGCTTTTAGTTTTGATTGTAGTTCTTGAAGTGGGTTGAATTATTATTATGTATGTATTATTATGAATCTTATGAATTATTAATTGATGATTGATTGAGAAATCAATTAAACATTTTATTTAAGTTAGTTATGATTTAGGAATATGAATCAATCATACATTGTGTCTAATCTTTGCCCCTTCCCATTGTATCTCTTATGTACATTGTTTTTTTAATGTTTTTATTCTCAAATGTGTATTAACATCTATTTTAACATTTCCTGATGTTCCACTGCAAAATTTCAAGTTTTGCCCAAATGTTTTTGCCATTTTTTTCCCAAAAATCATCGATATATCGCGGATATATCTAGCGATATATCCCCGATATATCTTTTTTCTGCTGCTCCAAAATGTTGATATCGACATTTAGAATTTTGCTCTTCATTTCAATCTTTATACCCAACTGGACCAAAGAACTTTTAAATGTCTCTTTTCAAATATCTAAATCACCAATGGTACTGCTGCTCCAGGTTCCTACTCGAACAACCTTTTTTTTTGTATGTAAATGTAATTTCATTCAAAAGAAGCTAAAGCCCAAAAATATAAAAAAAAAAAGGAAGGGAAAAAAGCAAGGGGCGTCACCCAACAAAGGGGAGACAAAACTAAACTATACAAAACCTTTACGGAGTAGGACCAAAAGGTATCATCACTACCGGAGTAGACTTGACCTTTCCTGTCACGACCCAAAATACCCCCTAGGAGTTAGGATACTTTGGCGATGTGAACTCATTACCAAACCACCCTATATAACATATGAATCCTGTACAACATATAGAACCTGTGATAGCGGAAGCGTAATACGAATCTATATATGGTAGCAGAAGCATACTATAAAATTTCTATACATAATATATCTCAGTTTATACATAACCCAAAAAAAAGAGCGAACATACTCGCTCAACAAAATTTATATACAAGTCTCTCTCTCTCATCACTCAAACATGAGGCCACCTCTTGAGCAACCTCTGATGCTCCTGAAGCTCAGCAAAAGTGGACTCTTCCTCTATGTACTCCTCCTCAATCCACAGCTCCTGAGGGCGCTCGCCATAGATATCGAAGGGACTTGCAGACATAATATGTACGACGGAGCATGGAATACTCAGCATATACAAACCACTAGATGGTAATATCATAAACAAGAATACAACATATACACATCATAGTTTAATCATCTCACATGCATTCTTGAAATCAGAGCGCGGAAAACAAAATCATATCATGTGCATATATCTCGGAAAATACTATCAGAAAACATCTTCTTATTATCTTTTGTCTTTTACATCTTCTTATCCTCTTTTGTCAAAAACATCTTCTTGTCATCTTTTATCATCTTGTACCATTGCATATACGTGTATTTAAAATACTTTGGCTTTTATCTTTTATTATCTTATCATGTACGGGTATTTAAATACCTTGGTATTCATCATTTGCTACCTCCGAAGTCGGACAACTAGTACCCGTACCCACGTAAGCTGAGTGGCCTAATGTTCTCCTCACCTTCGGCTACCTTCGGAGTAGACAACCAGTATCCATCTCCCTTCTGGGCGGCCTGCTATCATCAGAGTCCAATGCCAATATCCATTTCCATTTCAGGCGGTCTGCTATCGTCGCATCCCCATTGGCTTTTTCCATATACTTTCCATCTTCTTGTACTTCCTGTAGCATCTTGTGCTTCTTGTACTTTCCATATACATCTTGTGCTTCTTGTACTTTCCTTATACATCTTATGCTTCTTATACTTTTCGTGTACATCTTTTACTTCTTGTACTTTTCTTATATTTCTTTTGCTTCTTGTACTGTTCATTTGGTTCATTTGCATCTTATACTTTTCATGTGGTTCATTTGCATCTTATACTCTTCTTCTTCTTATTCTTGTATTTTATCTTATATACATGTACTTCTTCTTTTGGATACCCATAATATAAAAAGCTCGATCATGCATGTGCATAAGTGTCCGTGTAGCATTTGTGATATAACATGGTAGACATTACAGTAAACACTTTACATATGGCCATATGTCTCATACTTAACATAATTCATCTATCACCATAATCCATATACAATAATATCACATCATTCCAATCACATTTAAAATAAGGTTTTTCTACTTGTTTTTCCCAAAACTTATGGCCTTTAACATGTTTTTCATCTTTTGGATACTAACATGTAAAACAACTCACTATTTACTGTCTTTTATTTGTTGGTTAAAAGCATAGCATCATCACAATTAACTCATATCACCATCCATAGGATTTTATCTTGATATAAAGAAGGTTTCATGAAATCAATAGCTAGAAGAGTACATTTCCATATATACAAGGCCATCTATATCTCTACTTGTCAAGAAAATCATGTTTTTCATTAAGGGTTTATGAAATTAGAACCTAGTAGAGTGTATCTACCTTATGGGATGAAATCCCTTTGATCCAATGCTTGAAAAGGCTTGAAGAAGCTTTTAGAAGCGAAACCCAAACTTGTGGATGAAGATCCAAGCTCCAATGGCGCGTAGGAGCGAGATGAAGGCTTGATTTGTGCTTTTCCTCTCCAAATCCAAAAACCCCTCTTGAAAATCCTCCACTTTCTTCCTTTCTCTTCTAGGATCTCTCTCTAGGTTTAGGGTAACCCAAAACTCCCAAAAAGGTCCCCTATTTAAAGGCCAAGGGGTGAAAACCCTAAAAATCACGCACTAAAGAGTTTGATTCGCGCACCTACAATCGTTCGTAGGCTTCCTACGATCAATCGTAGGCTTTACAGTGATTTTGCCCAATTTTCAGGGTCTACGATCATTTGTAGGCTTTCTACGATCGATCGTAGCTTCCCCAGTGAGTTTTCAGCATTTTTGAAACTTTACGATCATTCGTAGCTACAATCGTTTGTAGGTCTTCTACGATCGATCGTAGCTCTGACAGAATTTTTTCAGGTTTTTCCTACTTTGGTATTTTGGCCATTACTTTTGACTTGCCTATTGGATTTTGACGATTCAACTTGCGTTGGATTCTTCTTTTGAAGAGGAACAACTTTCATGTTTTACAAAAACCCTAATTCTTCTTTCTTTAGGGACGAATTTGACCTTAAAGCTGACTGGTCCAAAAATGGGTTTCAGCAACCCAGATTTGCAGCAAACCCGATTTTGGAAATCGGGCGTTTGACTTAACCCCGACTCAAAATCCAGAAAAATGATCAACATGAACTTCATAGAGGGTTCTAATACCTTTCCAAAAATTCAAGAATCACTTGATTTCAATCAACGGTGACTCAACTAGAGCTTCATAAAGTTGAGGGAAATGCCAAAACATACCACTTCAACATCTAGAACACTTCGAGTGCTTTCACACTCTTTTCCCTTGGGTCCAATACCCTACTCACACCTCATGACTTGTTCCCCATAGGTTTTTAATCCACTTAGGTGATCATTAAATTCACACTCACATGCATGAGAGACCCTAGCCTCTTTATGCCTCGTGCACTAGAACTATTCACTACATTATTCACTTCCAACCCATTAAACACCTTGGGTATTTTATACCCTTGTTTTTAACCACTTAGAGTATTTTTATACTCTCATTTTGAGAATCTAATTACATACCTAAAACCCTCACTTGACTCACCATAATACCAAGAACACTATGTATCCTGTGCACAGACCCCTCCACCACAGTGCACACCACCTGTGCACAGGCCCCTCCACCACCTTCGGTCAAAACAGGGTATCAGGGTAGGAACTCCCCTACCCTCTTCTTTCAATTTATGCATCATTGTGAGTCTCTGGTCATCTCTAGGGGACGTTTTATCTATTGTTTTTTGGTTGCTTTCTAGTTCAACCCCATATAGGGTTATCCCTTACCTTGTTCATAGGTAAGGGACACCCCTACGGGTATAGCCTCTCCCTTAGATCATTGCAGATCATCACGGACCTTCTGGGGGTTCCTCAATTCATGAGGGAACCCCTGGTTACCTCTGTGCACAGCCCATGGGGGCAAAACATCCGGTTTTTAACAAAACCAGGAATGGCGGTAATCTCAGTATAGTAATTCCTGGCCTATTCCTTTTACAGCTTATTTGGCCTACTTAGGTGGGCCCTGGTCCATGTCCAAGGCCCAAAGTGAACCCCTCCCTCTCCCCTGGACCTGACCTGGTCCTTCCAAGTCCTTGGGTTAAGCCTAACCATGGTTAAAACCCTGAAAACCCAAACTGTCCATATTGGCAGTAATCATTCTACCACCAATATCATTTTGGCCTAGTTTGGTATTGGCGGTAGAATAACTACTGCCAATATGTGTTTCTATGTACAGTGACTTGGCAGCCTTGTGGAGCACACTCCAGGCATCCCCTAGGGCCCACACCAGACTCAAATGTTCCCAGGAGTCCCCTCTAATCTCCCCTGATCTCAGGTTACCCTGGGTTACACCTTAACCCTAGTTAACAATGTGAAAACCACTGTTAAAAACACTGTTTATAATGTCAGTAATTCTATTACCGACATTCATCTTGTTTTTTATTATGGGCTTTTGCAGGGGCCCAGGCCTGGTAAGAGGCCACTTTAGGCCCTGCCTAGCCCCTGGGCCCACCTTGGACTTTACTAGATCCTTAACCACGGTTAAATACACCTCCGGTTAATATTTAACCGCGGTTAAGCACCCCTTAACCTCACAAACTTTGGGAAATTAATCAAAAATTCCTAAAAATCACTTGGACAATAAAACTAACTTTGGTACCCTTCCTAACTTTGGTTAGCGACCCTAACCACAATTAGATCCCCCGTGATTCCGGTTAGCAGCCCTAATCACAGTTACTTTCGGTTTACGGCATACCGGGCCTAAAAACCAAGTCTACCGGACTTACCTTCGGCCTACCGGGCCTTCCCTTAGCCTACCGGGCTACATCTCACATCCTCTTAACTGTGGTTAGCAACCCTAACCATAGTTAGTTTGGCCAAACCCCGCTTAGCGACCCTAACCCGGGCCAGACTCCGCCCTAGTCTACCGGACTACCCCTAAGCATACCGGGCTTGTTTACCTTGCACTTGACCAACCTTGGTCAATTAAACCCTAGTCTATCGGACTAGTCCATGTTAGCCACCCTTGGTGCACACACACACGCCCCTAGCCTCGACACAGGCTCACGTGCCAGAACTATGCTCAATCTGATCTCACCCTGTGAGTACGTAGGCAACCCAACCTGGGTTCGACCCCAGTTAGCTTTTCATTTCTTGGATTAGTTTTAACTTAAACACTCTGGCATTTTAATCAAGATTAACTTTAGTTGGCTTAAACCTAGGGAGTACGGAACTGTTGTAAAACGGAAGCCTCGGGGTACCCAAACCTTCCCCGAACTTAACTGAACCCCTTACCCTAATCTCACTCGCAGACCAAGACCTTATCCAAACCCAGGGGACTTATCCCTTCTGAATGAATAGGTGGTGACTCTAAATTGTAAAACCCTTCAACACCCGTGAGGGTATACCATGTAATTACACCCCCTTGTGAGTGAAAGAAATTTCCACGCTCACACGAGTATTTACAATTTTGATTATAATAACTATAACTATACTATGTGCAGGATATCTGAAGAGGTTGCTGAAATGGAGCATGAACTTATTGAGCTGCAAAAGCATGTATCTGCTCAAGGGATTCTTGTGCAGGATTTGATGACTGGTGTGTGTCATGAATTGGAAGAATGGAACTAAGCAAACAGAGACACCCATAGAAAAAAACCAGAGCCTCAAATTTGTGAACTTCAGGATCCCCTGCCTAATGAGATAGAAGATCACAAGACAACATTTTTGGAGAATATTGACGTTCTCTTGGCCGAGCATAAAGTGGAAGAAGCAGTAGAGGCTTTAGATATTGAAAAGAGAAGCTCTTTGGAGCTGAATGGCTCAGGAAATGCTTCATCTACTGAAGCCTCCTCATACAAGCCTGCTTTCCTGAAAAGGAAGGCAATGCTTGAGGATCAGCTTGTTGAGATTACTAAACAACCATCAGTTGGTACAGTTGAGTTAAAGGAAGCTTTGTCTTTTTTACTAAAACTCAGGAAAGGTCCTTTGGCCCATCAGCTAATGCTGAAAGCATATGGGTCCCACCTTCGGAAGAGCATCAAGTCTTTTCTTCCTTCATGTTCGATTTACCCTGAAACATATTCTGCAACATTATCCAAGCTTGTATTTTCTGTAATCTCACATACCGCAAAAGAGTCTGGTCTGATATTTGGAGACAATCCTGTATATACTAATAGAATTTGTAAAACCCCGAAACTTTTATCCATGTATTGGAACTCATGCCAAGGCTTTAGGCCATCGAAATCTTCCAATTATATGAAATGAGAAATTTTAAAGAACTTTAAGTGTTAAGAGTGGAATTTCCTAAGTCGGATATGTTAAAAATCTGGATTCCTGAACTCCATTGCAGATCAGTCAACTTTAGGGACAATTTAGTCAACAAATAAAGAAGAATTTGGAAATTCTAAAATGCCAGAAATGTTCCTCTTCGAATGACGAATCCAACGCAAGTTGAATCGTCAAAATCCGACGAGCGAGTTAAAAGTTATAGCCGAAATACGAAAACGAAAAAATCTGGAAAATTTCTACAAGAGTTACGAACGATCGTCCAGACCCTACAAACGATCATAGGTGAGCTACGACCGATCGTAGAAAATATACGATTGATCGTAGAGTTTCAGAAATTGGCAAAAATTTTGGTAACGTTTACGATCGATCGTAGAAAACTTATAATCGATCGTAGAATCTCAAAAATGGCCAAAACTCTTTGTCAACGTTACGATCGATCGTAGAAATTTACGACCGATCGTAGAAGGTTACGATCGATCGTAGAGAACCTACGACCGATCGTAGATCGCGAACCCAGAATTTTATTTCAGGATTTTAGGGTTTCTTCCCTTGGCCTATAAATAGGGGGCCTCTTAGGGGGTTTATGGTTTACCCTAAAACTAAAGGAGACCTAAGAGAGATTAGAGAGAAAGGGAGGAGAGATTTGAGGATTTGCCAAGAGGGTTTGAGATTAGAGAAGAAAGAGACCAAGATCAAGGGTGATCTTCCTCAAATCAAGCAAGGGGGTTCTTCCAACCTCGGTAGCAACTCCACACACATGTTTTTGGAAGGTTTCCCTCATCTATTGAAGTTCGGTACCTCTATTTCCCAACTTGTTATATTTTCTTTCTCTTTTGTCATGTTTTTCCCTATTCTTATGCTTTTCCCCAAATTTCTACATGATATAAGATGATTTTCTTGAATGAATGAAATGGAGGGTTGTGATGTGATGAGAAAATGGAAAGGGCATTATACGAATAATAAACACACATGATATGTTGAATGAAATGAACTTTACTCGCTTTATAGAAAAGGATGATTGTAGATTTACTCGCTTTCTAGAACGGCATGCTTGTAGATCCAATTACTTTAATATTAAATGTTGCCTTGAATGATTTCAAGCCTACAATGTTTATTAAATTTCATGAGTAAATTGTACACAATCTCACGAGCACGACATCCATGTAGGATTAGGGTTTTCAAGTATGAATACTGAGTTTTGATTTCAAGAAAACAAGATTAAAATGACTTGATTTACGAACACCATGACAAGGCCAAACTTAAGGGTTGGTAAAATGGTAGGGCATACCCTCGGGTATATTTTACCGAGTTTTTCACAAGGACAAGCAAGATGTTAGTGCGCCTTTCAAGCATGCATGTTTCCATGAAAGGTGCTTGCACCTGACTTCAAGTTGCTTCTATTGCATTTTCGCCAAAGGGAGTTTATACTCCCGACATCAAGTAGTTTTGACATGTTTCACTGAAGGGAGTTTACACTCCCGACTTCATGTAGTTCAAGAGACTAACATCCCAAGCATGCATGACAAGCAAGCACGTTTAATTTCAAGCAAGCAAGCATATGCATACTCATGTCATGACAAGCATACATGCATTCGCATTCATGTTCATGCAAGCAAGTTTTTACAAGTATAAGACAAGAACAAGACATGACAAGACAAGTGACAAGACAAGTTTTCCAAGCACGAAAACATGATTTAAAATATAAGTAACAAGACAAGACAAGTATACGAGAATTTACCGAGGTTTCACCGATCATGATTTCAAGCATGCATGGATATCAATTGTTTGTGTTCTATTTAATGTTATTGTTCTGCTTATTGTTATCATTATTATTATGCACTGTTCTATGACTTGTTGGTTAGTAGTAGGTACCCGCTGAGTATTTCACGCTCAGCCGTACTTTTGATGTCGGCAGGTACTAGTGGGGCCACTGCTCCTTTTGATATATGTGCTCCCGGTCCATAGGAGGAAGAGGAGTACAATGAAGAGGCACCTCAAGAGGATCCTCAACCTGGTGATGGGGACTATTGGCCTAGTTAGGTTTTGTTAGTTGTCATCGAGCGTACGTGAGGGGGTTATACTTGTATATTTTGCGGTGGGCATGTCCACCTTGTTTTTTGGTTATTGTATATACTTGGGATATATTTGTTTATAGATATACGAGATAGATATTTTGCTTCCGCTGTGTTATGCATTCGCTTCCGCTATGCATGTTCTGACTCTCTTTTGCAGGATGGCTTGACAAGTCATGTCAAGGCCCTTCCAAGATTCACTCTTTCTCTTAGGGTGGGTTTTGGGGTGAGACAGAATTGTACAATGGGCAGAGTGGGAACTAGAGTCTTTTGTGCAATTGGTGAAGGAGAATGCACCATCATCCGAGACGGTATCTGCCCTACGTGCTGCAAGCATTTGTGTTCAGGCTAGTCTTAGTCACTGCTCGATGTTGGAATCACAAGGCCTGAAACTTTCGAAGTTGCTTATGGTGCTCTTGCGCCCTTACATAGAAGAAGTTCTTGAGATGAATTTCAGACGAGCTAGAAGAATGGTTTTTGACTTGGCAGAAAATGATGGGACATTGCCATTGTCGCCTCGATACGTGTCTCCGCTATCTGCTTTTGCAACATCATCAGATAGTGTGCTTATTGATTATGGGACGAAATTCATGTTCATTGCCAAAGTAAGTTGATCTCTTTACTTATGATGTGACTTAAAGGGTGTGTATCTGTGTATTGAAACATCTAAATTGGTACTCTTGTGCCATAGCACTATTGCAGATGTTGCATGGATTTTAAGTCTTACATGAAGTTGACAGGACTTCAAAATGATAATTCATTCACTTCATGCAATAAATATTTAAATTCAAACACGCCCATATATGGATATAGCAGAGATGTGTGTGTGTATGACTGTATTCTGAATTGGTACTCTTGTTCCATAGTATTGTTGCAGATGTTGCATGGATTTTAAGTCTTACATGAAGTTGACAGGAATTCAAAAATGATAATTCATTCAATTGATGTAATAAATATTTAAATTCATACACGCCCATATATGCATATAGTAGATATGTGTGGGTGTGTGTATAACTATATATATATATATATTGGGGTTGCTACAAGTCACGAATGTGTGAATTATGTATCCATCACGCTCACAATTTTAACTCTCTAAATCCACAAAATGAAGGGCATTTTAAGTCATTTTAGAAGCATTTAATGCACCCCAGCATTTGAAGTCATTTTACATGCATTTAATGCACCCCAGATTCTCTCAGCTTTTAATGTAGGGAAATGCTATTGAGACCGCAGAAGGGCCGAGATCTCCGGGACCTCACGCCTGTGTGCGATATTTCAGGTGGAGCCCACCATGGGAAGATGGGCCCACCTGAAATCTCGCACACAGGCGCGAGGTCTCGGCCCTTTTGCGGTCTCAATAGCAAAGCCTTTTAATGTACCTTCTTGTAGTGACTATTATCATTTCTCATATATATATATATATATATATATGCTCAGATTTATGTGTTGTCAAAAGTAACATGACAGGTTTTTTTTTTCCTTCAAATTTAAAGATGAACATAAAGCCACATATGGGTTCATAGGTGCACAGTGTCATTTTTAACAACTCTATTGGTGAACTGCATTCTAAACGCTATGCAATAAACCAAAAAGCAGTCAAGATTATTGAGTTAAAATTTTCTTTTACAGGATATTGTGGAACAGCTTACACTGGTGGCCATTTCTCATTTTGGAGGAACCATTTTAACTAGGATCTCTCAGCTGTTTGATAAATACGTGGATGCTTTGATTAAAACCCTACCAGGCCCCTCTGAAGACGACAACCTCATGGAGCATAAAGAGGTCATACCGTTTAGGGCTGAAACAGATGCCCAACAGCTTGCACTTTTGGGAAGTGCATTCACTGTTGCTGATGAGCTATTACCAATGGCTGTATCAAGGATTTGGAGCACACCGAATGAAAGCAAGGAACCAGGAAGTGGAGCCACTGAAAACATTGTATCTACTGTGAGTAATACTATAGAATTTAAGGATTGGAGGCGCCATCTTCAACACTCGTTGGATGAGCTCAGAGATCATTTTTGTCGGCAATATGTTTTGAATTTCATATATTCGAGAGAAGGAAAAACACGGTTAGATGCAAGGATGTATTTAACTGGTAAAGGAGAGCATTTGTCTTGGGACTCCGGCCCATTTCCCTCACTGCCATTCCAGGTCATTCATTTTCTCTAATTACTCCCATGGTCTGTTTAACTTGCACTTGGATGAATGCCAGTTTTCCACATATATGGGGTGTAGGCTTTGTAAGAAGGGCATTTCATTTGATCAACAAAATTACTCTGCAGACATGCATGTCAGATACAGGGGTTGGATACTCATCTTCATAGCTACTAAAGACGATATACCAATAAATATAATTTTAATGTATATCTATCATCCTATGTAAAGCTGCTCTTCCAAATCTATTTCTTCTATTTAAAAACTCTTGCAAAGAGTTGAACGTGTAATGGAAAACCTTGATTGGTTTCTTGATTCACTATTATTTAAAAGCTATTACAGTGTGTAACCTTTCCTTTTGGACAGAGATTTACATGCTTGAGATTTACATGAGAAAGGAAATAGAGTTGCTGCCAATTAAGGCTTTCTAAAAAAGAGTTGCTGCCACCTCATGGAGATATCATCATGGCTAAAGAGTTTGAATTACTTCCATAAGTAGAGCCTTTGCCAACTCGTGAGAGATTCCCACATCCGTGAGATTCTTTATTGGTAGTATCTTGATTGCCATATCCGGGTGATCCTTGATTGCCGCCATTACACCCCCTCAAGCCAATGGTCCGTGAGCGGATCATGAGCTTGTCCTTTAATAGCTGAAAACGAGCGGAAGTGAGACCTTTGGTGAAAATATCAGCCACTTGATCAACGGTGTTGATATATCGCACATCTAGTTCCTTCCGACCTTTTCCCGAACATAATGAAAATCAACTTCGAGATGCTTTGTTCGGGAATGAAAAATTGGATTAGAGGCGAGGGAAATTGAGCTGATGTTGTCACACCAGATGAGAGGAGCAGTAGGTAAATATATGTGCAGATCCTTGAAGAGAAGCCGTAACCAAGAAATTTCAGCAGCCGTGTG
The DNA here is from genome assembly GCA_015143295.1 of Tetracentron sinense. NCBI lineage: Eukaryota > Viridiplantae > Streptophyta > Magnoliopsida > Trochodendrales > Trochodendraceae > Tetracentron > Tetracentron sinense. The sequence continues at coordinate 36,447,158 of CM026551.1, forward strand.
GGCTAGTTGATGATATTCAGACTCTGTGCTAGAACGAGACACGGTGGGCTGCTTTTTGGCACTCCATGAGATGGGGTTGAAGCCTAGATAAATGCAATAACCACCTGTAGATCTTCGATCGGCTGGACTCCCGGCATAGTCAGCATCGCAGTAGGCTTCGAGCTTAAGAGAACCAGGTTGAAACATAATACCATGGTCGATGGTCCCTTTGATATAGCGGAGAATCCGTTTGACCGCAATCCAATGAGTGGTGGAGGGGCGATGCATAAACTGACACACCTGATTGACAGCAAATGCAAGATCAGGTCGAGTTAGAGTAAGGTATTGTAGGGCCCCGACCACACTGCGATATTCAGTTGGATCTTCAAGAGGATCACCGTCAGATGGATCCAACTTCTTGCCACAAATAGATGGAGACGCATATGGCTTTGCATCAGTCATGTGGGTTCGAGTGAGAAGATCTAAGGCATAGGCGGTTTGAGAGAGATAGAGGCCACCTGGAGAAAAGTTAGCTTCAATGCCGAGAAAATAGTGTAGACGACCCAAGTCTTTCATTGCAAACACTTTGCCAAGGTCGGTAACAAGACGAGTAAGCGACAAATCATCATTGCCTGTTATCAAAATATCATCAACATATATCAGCAGGAAGAGGGACACTCCATCCTTGTGATAGGTGAACAATGAATAATCTGCCTTAGAACCTGAAAAACCCAAGTCTTCAAGATAGTCGGAAAACCTCTTAAACCAAGCCCGTGGTGCTTGCTTTAACCCATAGAGAGATTTGTGCAACTTACAAACATGGTGAGGGAAATTGGGATCTTCAAACCCCTTGGGTTGCCGCATATAGACATCCGCACCTAATATGCCATGAAGGAAGGCATTTTGGACGTCAAACTGGTGAATGGTCCACTTCTAATGAATAGCAAGAGAAAGAACGGTGCGAATAGTAGTGTGCTTCACCACGGGACTAAATGTTTTAGTGTAGTCCAAACCCTGTTGTTGATGGAACTCATTTGCTACAAGTCGTGCTTTGTAGCGTTCAATAGAGCCATCTGACTTCTTCTTGATTTTATAGACCCACTTATTTGAAAGAACATTAGTGGCATGGGTTGGAAGAACTAGAGACCACGTCCCATTCTTTTGAAGAGCATCAAACTCACTACACATGGCTGCACGCCATTCAAGGTGCTTGTTGGCTTGACCAAAGCAAGACGGTTCTACCAGAGAAGGGGAAGTAGTTGCAAATAGAGCATACTTTGGATTTTGTTTGCGAATGCCATGCTGGAGACGTGTCATCACAGAGCGGGTGGAAGAGGGAGGTTCAGTGGTGACAGAAATGGGATCGGGTAAGGAAGGTGATAAGAGGGATGGAACAACACAGGTAGGTTCTGGTGTAGATACGGGATTGGTACCTGGAGGGGTGGGAAGGACATTGTGGGTAGGTGCTGCATGTGGAGGTGATCTAGGGGATGGTACCATGGGAGGGGTGTTGATGACAATGGGAGACGCTAGTTCCGCCGGCAATGGTGAAATGGGAGGACCTGTCACCAATTTGAAAGGAAACACAAGTTCATTAAAAACCACATGGCGTGAGAGATACACGCGATTAGTTTGCATATCAAAACATCGATACCCCTGATGATTTAGAGAGTAGCCCAAGAAAACACATTGTTTGGAACGAAATTGCAGCTTATTTTTATTGTAGGGACGTAAATAGGGAAAACAAGAACATCCAAACACACGAAGAATTGAATAATTAGGAGGCTTACAAAACAGTCGTTCATAAGGAGAGACATACTGCAATATACGAGCAGGAATCCGATTAATAAGATACACAGAAGCATTAAATGCCTCAACCCAGAACTCAAGAGGCATGCCAGCTTGTGCGAGCAAGGTGAGACCATTATCGACAATGTGTCGATGTTTGCGTTCTGAAGCACCATTCTGTTCGGGGGTATGAGGTCAAGACATTTTGTGAAATATGCCATGTTGTGATAAAAAATTCTGAAAATGGGAGCTAATATATTCACCCCCACCATCAGTTTGTAAACTTTTAATTTTACATGACAACCGATTTTCAACAGAAAGTTAAATTTCACAAAGTAGTCAAATGCTTCATGTTTAAAGCGCATAGGAAAAATCCAAGAGTACTTTGAGAAGTCATCAACAAACAAGAGATAATATTTAGAACCTTTTATTGAATAATAAGGAGAAGTCCAAATATCTGAATGTATTAACTCAAGAGGTGATGAAGCAATAAAAGGTGATAATTGAAAAGGTAATCGTGTGCTTTTGCCTAATGGACAAGAAACACAAAAAACATCATTCTTGAGAGACCCCTGAAGAGGGAGACTTCGTTGAGAGACCAAACGATGCAAAATAGGGGCGGCCGGATGGCCTAATCTTTGATGCCAAACTGGAAGAGTTACTCGTTCACCGAGAAATGCAAAGGGTGGACTGGATTCATTCGTAGAGAGACGACGTAGATGAAGTGGATATACCCCATTTTCACTCTTGCCGTGGAAAAGCGTCTTCCCCGTCATAGTGTCCTTCACACAAAAACCATCAGAAGAAAAAATAAAGTAACAATTATTGTCTTTGGAAAACTGATTAACAGAAAGAAGATTGGCAGACACATTAGGACAATGCAAGACATTGTGTAAACGAAAGGGAGAGGTATTATGATGTAAAAGGGTAGAGCCAATGTGAGGAATCGGCAAACCTGAGCCATTTCCAACAGCAACTTTTTCTGGTCCGGTATATGCATTATGCAAAGAGAGATTGGCTAAATCTGCAGTGACATGAGTCGAAGCACCACTATCTGTATACCAAGTTTGATCATCTGAATGAGGATAAGATGTAGCAACCATAGCAGCAAGTTTCTTAGTAGGAACCCGTCCTTCATAGGATTGATCCATCCGATGATAACAATTAATGGCCGAGTGTCTAGGACGACCACAAATTTGACACAGTGGTCGAGGAGAGTTTTGAGCACTGCCCGACTGATGAGACTGTGATAAAGGATGAGATGATCCTTTATTGTTGAACCGGCCTCGGTTGGAGGCATTGTGAGAAGGCCCCTTGTGCCGATTATAGGGCTTGGATTTTGGAGCAAAAAGTGTTGTGGTAGTATTCTCAACGGGAAGAGACTGATGTTCTTCAAACCGCATTTCGGCACTCAAAAGAAGACCAATGAGATCATCTAAAGAGATGGGAGTATCTCTTGCTTGAGCGGAATTAACAGTCACTTCATACGCAAGGCCAACACCGTTCATAATTAAAGTGATCAAATCATCATCATCAACTGGTTTTCCAGCTAAAGCAACATTATCAGCAATGCTATTCATTTTGTCAACATAGTCAGAGATAGACAAATTACCTCTTTTTGTAGTTTGCAGTTGATTCTTTAACTGTATAACATGAGTGCGAGACTGAGATGCATACCTTTTCTCAAGGGATATCCATACATCACGAGATGTGGAAAGACGAGCAACAGTCGAGAGCACACTCGGCGTGAGTGTGGCATTGATCCAACTCAATAGGGATTGATCCTTCTGTTGCCACTCAAGATACTGTGGATTTATGGTGGTTGATTTTCCATCAGTACCAAGAAGAAATTGAGCTGGACACGGCTTTGTTCCATCGACAAACCCGATATAATCGTTACTCTTAAGGATTTGTAAGAACTGCGCAAGCCAAAGAACGTAGTTCGTGCGATCCAGTTTGATTGAAACCAATTGAGAGATGTTTGGGAAGGATGAAGATGAAGTCGTCATTGCAAAGAGCAAAAAAACAGAAGCAAAAAATTAAGTCGTGAGACAAAGGGGCTCTGATACCATAAAAACTCCTGCAAAGAGTTGAACGTGTAATGGAAAACCTTGATTGTTTCTTGATTCACTATTATTTAAAAGCTATTACAATGTGTAACCTTTCCTTTTGTACAGAGATTTACATGCTTGAGATTTACATGAGAAAGGAAATAGAGTTGCTGCCAATTAAGGCTTTCTAAAAAAGAGTTGCTGCCACCTCATGGAGATATCATCATGGCTAAAGAGTTTGAATTACTTCCATAAGTAGAGCCTTTTCCAACTCTGTGAGAGATTCCCACATCCGTGAGATTCTTTATTGGTAGTATCTTGATTGCCATATCCGGGTGATCCTTGATTGCCGCCATTACTATTAACTTATATGTATCTGATAACATATATTCCAATATCATCAATAAAATTGCATGTATGTGTCAGTTTGTTGGGATCTTTGTGGCTACCATGTCCTACACCATGTATTTATTCATATGTCTATATCTTATTACATTTGGTGTTGGACCTACAAATTCGTGGACTTGATATGCTAGAATGTCTACACAGTTGAAAGTATAGAAGTATATTCAACATCTAGTATTACTACTAATTAAGAAAATTATTTTCCTTTATCAGAAGAGAATTAATTAGATGATGTTGTAGTCGCAGAGTATTTTTTTAAAAAAATATATTTTTCCTATATTTTTTGGTCTTCTATCTTTGCATCATTTTCTAATTTTTTATCTGCTTCTAATCAAATCCTTTGTCTGACATTCCCCAAAACAAAAATTCATTGTTTACTAAAATGTTCTTACGATTGTTTCTTTTTTGTAATAGAATAGTCCATAAGTACATATATTGTATGTGTAATAGACATAAGATGACGGTAAATATAAAAATAGGGGAAAGCTAGCATCATGTGCAACCAATGCATGACAAGCACATCCTATGTCCTTGCATGATGTGTGGAAAAGTGGCTTGCCTTTGATAAAGGTAATCTCCAAAGTACCACCACTTTTCCATGTGTCATGCTGGACAAGGGATGTGCTAGCCATGCGCATTAAATATGTGTGGCACTCGCACTTCCTAACAAAATAAAGTGAAACCCTAGATGAGAAAGGAAAAATAGAGAAGAAGAGAATAAGAGAGAAAATATTTATTTTTTGATCGGTAATCCATGCAATTATATTAAAGAAGTAAATCAAACCTACAAAGATAAGGACAAAACATAGCTCATGAGGTCATGAACCAATGCTAGAAGATAAAAAGTGGAAAGCATATGGGGCCATATAAGTCCCTAATATCAGCCCCTCAACCCTTATACAAGGTTAGACTAGTACTATGCCCAAGTTTACCTCCTCCTACCTATGCAAGCACCATTCCATGTCACTGACCGAGTCTGAGAGCAAATGTGATAGAGGGAGGAGGAAGAGTTTTCAAATACTCTCTTGTTCCTCTCTTTCCAAATGGACCATGCTATAGCACCCGACAAGAGTCGCCAATCGTTCTACCACCCTCCAACAGGATAAGAAGTTATGAAGGGAAGAGAGAAAGACTCAATTCACGCCCAATCGAGATAGAAAGAAACTCCAAACCTCACATGCTATTGGAAAATGCAAGTATAGGTGTTCCACCGACTCTTCCGCTTGGAGGCACATAAAGAAACGATTAGTCATCCTTCACCCTCTAGATTTCAAGTGATCATATGTGAATATTTTATTCAAAGCCACATTCCATAGAAAGAAAGATACTTTGAATGGAATATCAGGATTTCACACAATCCAATGAGGAAACAGGGTAGATGGACTAGACCCCGGCATCAGAACTGGAGATCTCACTGAAAAATGACCATTGTTGCCTCTGGACCATAATCTAACATCCTGACCTTGAGAGACTACAAGGGGTGACCCCAATCTCTCTAACATCCTACTGAACTCATTAACTTCTCAATCATTTAAACCTCTCCTCAGTTTTGGACACCACGCATGCCTCCCACTTCTCCTATCCATGTAATCCCCAACAGACGCATCATTATCCCTGGCAATGCGCTTCGTGACGCTACACTACACTCTTTCCAGAACCTGGCCTCAGAACCCCCACCAATCCTGAACTCGAAGAATGGAACAACTAGCCTCACAACTGACATGATGCCCTTCCATATGCCCACCTCGTGGGCCTCTTGACTTCCTTTGGGACCCAACACGAATGCACCCCATATTTGGCTATGATCACCTATCGCCATAGACTCTCCCTCTCCTCCCCAAACCTCCAGATCCATTAGTTGAAATCCAAGAACTAAGGTTTTGATGAGAAGAGAAGAAGAAGAAGAAAAGAGAAGTTGGAAGAATAGAGAGAGAGCTTAAAACCTAAGCCTCCTTTGTCTCCTATTATATATATTAGATGGATTACAAGATTACATAAATGCCCTTATTAATTGTGATGATTAGTATCATAAATTAAGTTTAATTGTGCGATTAAGAGACTAATTAGAAATTAATCATATTTAAGTATTAAGTTTGTAAGGCATTGTTGGGGATAAATATAGAGAATTTCATGAAATTAGAGGAGAAGTTTTTCAAAAAAGAAAATGGAGAAATTTATTAAAAGGATAAATTGTTATTGGTAAATGTACCATGACATGATACACACACCTACACCTTAGTAGTGGGAATGAATGGTCAAGATTAAATGAGAATCAAGGGCTTAGATTAAGTCACCCAAACCTAGGTATAAATACCAATTTTTCTTTCTCAACCCTAACCCTAATATTTTCTTAGAGAAAGAGAGAGATTTGAGAAGAGAAGAAGAAGGTGAAAGGTGGCAGGATCGAGCATCAAGCTAAAGCATCGGCCTTGTAGTGAGAGAGGTAAAGACAAATCTTAACCTTGAACTCATTTTTTGATCTCCTAATATTTTGTTTAAGATAAATGAAATGGAGTCTAAATGATGTTGGTTAGGATATAAAAAAAAAAAAACTTATTCATGGTGTTTGATTTCTAAAATCATGGAGAAAAATTACAAGAACTTGAAGTGAAAGCTCAAAAACCCCCCTTTAATGGTTGCCGTGATATTACAATCAAAAATCGGCTTATTTATCTTGTGATTTTGCTTATGATTCTTGAATAGATAGATTCTAAATTGAATAAGCTTTCATATGGCTTTTGAATCACTCAATTGAGTGAAAAATGAGAGAGATATGACCAAAATACCAGAGTAGGGTCAGATTGCACTTTTACCCGAGGTTAGGGATGAGCTCTCCATGCTCTACCCAAGAAAAATCCGAAAAAAATTCCAAAAACAATAGGTAAAATACGAGAATATATTGGAGATCATTTGAGAATAATTTAAGTGCTTAAAACATTTATCTAATTACCAAAATCACTAGTACTATTATACTTTAAAACTATGGTCTAAGGATTTTATTTTTTGTCTAACAGAAATTTTGCCGTAGTGTGAACTCCCTGGGCTTGACTACACTTAGGAATCATCGTTGAATTTTCTTGGTTGAGGTAGGGACTCTATTTCTTTAGTTTCATGTTGATAATTTTATTATTAAATGTATGTGATTTAACCTTTGGGTTTCATCGTCATTTTGATATAAACTTGTGAAAATGTTGGAAGCCAAAAAATACATATATATGTTTAGTTGTGGAGTTATATTTTTTGTAATGAGATTTTCCTAAATGCTTTTCATTGAAATATGAATTATTCGTCATTTATTAAATGAACATTATGAATAGTTCTTTGTATATGATCCATGATGGTTTTCACATGTAACGTACTACCATGTGAGTTTTGGGACTTCAAATGTATTGGAGACTATTGATTTTCTTACAATTACACACTATGCATTTCCTTAATTATTGATAAGAGAATTGGAATCTTGGTTTGGTTTTGATAATAGTAACTCATGGAATGGAAAATGATAGACTTGTTTAGTTTCTCGAACAAGACCCTCGAATGCGTATTGATAAGGGAGGGCACCGGTTGTGAGAGTGGTTCCGTTCCCGCATAACCGGATGGTCCTGGCATTACGCTGAAAAGAAAATAGGGCATTGTGTTCCCTTGGGTGAAAATCCCTAAAGCCCTCGGGAAGGACCTACTTGTGTGGGTTGAGAGAGTGTTGACCAAGCTGCATGAAAATCGGTCCCATATATCACTACCTTGCATTCTTGGATTCTTTGGAAAGGATTGTGGAAATACTGGTTCAGAAATTAATAATATTCAACATTGCACTCATTTTTATATCATTCAAATGGATTTCTTGTAGCGCCCTGGATTTTCTACAAGCACTGTTCATGTGCAAGGACTGTTCATGTGAGTGAATTGTGTCGAGGGCACTAGTATTGGAAGGGCCAAAGTCCTTTATTATAAGTTGGGTTTGGTTAATGAGAGTGAGGGTTTCCTCATGGCTTGAGAGTGATGGGAGTCGGTGTATGAATCAAGAAGTGTAAGGTGTTTTGAGAAAACATGCAAGAGTATAAAAACACTATAAGTGTCAATTTAAGCGATTTTGTAGCGATCAGGGCCTCCTATGCATTTGGGTTGTGCCCAATGGGTTACCTTAGTTGGTTTAAGAACCTAAGGGCGGGAGTTATGAAAATGGAGTAGGGGTTGGATTCAAGGTGGATGGGTTATGAAAATACCCTTATTATGTATGTAGAAACCCGGAACCAAATTCCCTAGGCCGAGAATAGTGCCATGAATAGTGTGGGGATAGTGCCTAGCTTGTGTGGTGTGTGTAAAGGCTTAAGGCCTCTACATTTTCTTCTTAGTAGGATGGTCCATTTTGTTCTAGTTAGTGTGTTGAGTTAAGTGAGGATTGTAGGTGTGTGTTTTGAATCTCAAAAGAGAGTATAAAGATACTCTTAAGTGTCTAAAAACAAGGGTATAATATACCCTAAGTGTTTAAATGGGTTGTAGGTGAATAGTGCTAGTGCATGAGGCATAAAGAGGCCGAAGCCTCTCATGCATGTCGGTGTAAATTTAATGATCATTGAGGTGGGTTAAAAACCTATGGAGAACGATTTATGAGATGTGAGTAGGGTGTTGGACCCAAGGGAAAAGAGTGTGAAAACACTCGAAGTGTTCTAGGTGTTGAAAAGGAATGTTTCGGCATTTACCTCAACTTTAAAGGGTTCTAGTTTAGTCATCGTTGCTCGGAATCGAGTGAGTATTGAATTTTTGGAAAGGTATTAGAACCCTCTTCGAGGTTCATGTTTACCATTTTTCCATATTTTGAGTCGGGGTTAAGTCAAACGTCCGATTTCTAAAATCGGATCTGCTGCAATATGGGTTGACGAAACCTATTTGCAGATCAGTCGGCTTTAGAGCCATTTTGGCAAATTAAAACTCAAAATTAGGAGTTGTATAAAACATGAAAGTTGTTTGTCTTCAAAATAAAAATCCAACGCAAGTTGAATCGTCAAAATCCGACCACTGAGTCAAAAATTATGGCCAAAATACCGATGGGCGTTTTTACAAACAAACTCGCTCGAGCAAGATCCAAACCCGCTCAAGCGAGATTGACCAAAATGCTGTTTTTGAGTACCGGGAGCAACCCGCTCGACTGAGATGGAAGCTCGCTTGAGGCGAGATTGCACAGACACATTTTTTGAGGGTTTTTCTCAACCCAAACACCTATATATACCCTATTTTCGGGGGACCAAAGTTTCTAACACTTAGAGAATGACTTTTGGAGAGAAAAATGAGGAAACTTAGGTTTTCAAAAGGGGGGTTTCTCTCAAGATCAAGGAAACCCCCAAATTCATTCTTCAAACTTCTCAAGACCAAATGGGGGAGCAAAGATCATGCAAGCCAAGGCTTTTCTCACGAACTAAGCCATGAGGAAACGATCACAAATGGGATTTCGTGAGAAGATCAAGAGGAGCTCAAATCCCCACTTCTCATACTTCCACAAGCTTTGATCTTCAAACTAGGATCTTCCTCCTCAAGTTGGATCCTCCATCCAACTTGGGGGTTTCTATTCAAGGGTTTTCCTTAAAAATAGGAGTTAATCCTCTAAGGTTAGTACACCCTTCTATCTACCTTAGTAATAACCTAAAATTCCTTATGGATGTTGTAGATTGATCTTCCATATTGTTCATTTCTTGTTATAATGCTTTAATTTTTCAAAATAAACAAGATAAAGTGATGGTTATGGATGTATGGATGGATGGTGGTTGAGGCGATTGGATGCCGTGTGAATGGTGATGAATGAGTGTCGGAAAATGATGGATGGGCATTGTATGCATAATACATGCACACCATGTGTTTGACAAAACGTATGAACTTAAAAACTTGAACGAAATGGCTATGAATGTGTTGTACATTAAGTGTCCAATGAAATGCATGAATGAGAATGACATGAATAAAATGAAGGTTTTAAAGGCATGATTTAAGTAGTTTTCCTTAAAAGACGATTTAAATCAAATGCTCTATATAAGATTGTTAAATTCTCATGTGATTACAAATTGAAATGCTACATGCTATTCTCTAAATTGTTCATGTTATTATGAATTGTCACAATTGCTACAACCAAGCACGCTTGCATGCACAAACCAAATATTGTACAAGTATACGAAAAACACCACGAGAACAAGACAAGAGGGTGAAGCCACAAGTCAAGAATTATTAAGTAAGATAAAGAACTTGAATAAGTGGTAAGACACTTAAAGACTTTGTTAAGAACTAGTATAAGCTAGGGGATGGCCCGAGGAGCCGCCATAACCATGGCTATTCCCAGCTACTTTGGGTTTGGTGGGTGTTTAGTGGGCGATGGTACAAAGGGCGCCAGAGGTAGAACGTAAGCTAGTGGATGGCCCGAGGAGCGCCACTAACCATCGATATTCTCAAGTACTTTGGGGTGGGTATGTCAGTGGGATGGTACAAAGGGCAACACTAGTAAAGCACTGTAACAATGGAAAAGAACATGACGGAATCGTAAGGCTAGGGGGCGGCCAGAGGGCACAGACACAATAACCCATCTGATAGTACCAAGTACTGGGGGGGGGGGTTAGGGGATGATACAAAGGGCGCCCGGGGCAAAAACCTCGTAAGAACTCGTATAATCCCAAGAAAGCTACATGCTATTCTCTAAATTGTTCATGTTATTATGAATTGTCACAATTGCTACAACCAAGCACGCTTGCATGCACAAACCAAATATTGTACAAGTATACGAAACACACCAAGAACAAGACAAGAGTGAAATCCACAAGTCAAGAATTAGATTTAAGTAAGATAAGAACTTGAAGAATTTGTAAGGACTTAAAGAATTTGTAAGAACTCGTAAGCTAGTGGGATGGCCCGAGGAGCGCCACTAACCATCTGATATTCCCAAGCTACTTTGGGTGGGTGTTTAGTGGGATGGTACAAAGGGCGCCACTAGGTAAGAACTCGTAAGCTAGTGGGATGGCCCGAGGAGCGCCACTAACCATCTGATATTCTCAAGCTACTTTGGGTGGGTGTTCAGTGGGATGGTACAAAGGGCACCACTAGTAAAGAACTTGTAAGAACTGGAAGAACGACTTGTAAGGACTCGTAAGCTAGTGGGATGGCCCGAGGAGCACCACTAACCATCTGATATTCCCAAGCTACTTTGGGTGGGTGTTTAGTGGGATGATACAAAGGGCGCCACTGGGCAAAAACTCGTAAGAACTCGTATACTCACAAGAAAGGTTATAAGAACTCGTAAGCTCACAAGAACTCGTAAGAACTCGTATGCTCACAAGAAAGGTTATAAGAACTTGTATGCTCACAAGAACTCATAAGAACTCGTATGCTCACAAGAAAAGTTATAAGAACTCGTATACTCACAAGAAAGGTTATAAGAACTCGTATGCTCAAAAGAACTCGTAAGGTGAATTATGAACTGTATTATCTTGATTAACTATTTAGGATAATCTGCATGCTCGTTATTATTATTGTTAGCTAGTAGCTTGTACTCAGCATGCTCAGTCGTACATTTATGTCGGCAGGTACACTATATGATATCCATACTCCAGTTCCTTGGATCGAGGCGGGTCGTGGAGAGCAGGAGATTGCTCGGATTGTCACCCAGATATGAGGGGTTTAGAGATGTGGCCCTATGGTGGGGTTGTGTGAGAGAGACATGTATTTTGGGTTTTATGTCTGGGGATATTGTATCACTTGAGTTGGTAACTCAGGTGAAGGATTACTTGTACATGTTTTAGTTTATATTCAGTTATTGTAAATAGTTGTACTTGGAATACAATTAAGTTATTAAAGAAAATTTTTAGTTCATTATTTATCTGCCTTGTATGCTCTGCAGGATGGTTGTTGTGGTATGTAACGAGCCCAAACTATCGCCCAACTCCTAAGGGGTATTCTGGGGCGTTACATTTCTCATTTATTTCAACATGTGAATTGTCAATTAGATTCTTATCCTTAAATGAATTATTTAATTGTGTATGCTCATATAGTTTTGAAACCTCGTGCAACTTTAGAAATATTGTTTCTACTGAGCGTTGGCTCACCCCTTATTGTTATTTTACAAATTTGAGCAAGGAGAAGATTAATTGAAATTGAAAAGACCCTTGGGCTTGGTGTTATAATTTTGTTTTTGTACATATATCTTTGAATATGTGCCTTTTGGACTATCGCTTATTAGCATATAAGCATTGTTATATGTATTGACTTGGAAATTATTGAATTTTGGACTATCTATGTATTTTGAGCCGATGAGGCATGGGTATTGAAAATTGATGTGGGATGAATGTTGTAGCACCCCAGACTTTTTCATCCTTAATGAATACCACCTTCATAGCTAATTGGCCGTTTTTATAGTCTAATTAATAAATAAGGGAGAAATCAGAAATTCCGAAACATCAAAAATGTTCGTTTTCGAAAGACGGATCCAACGCAAGTTGAATCGTCGAAATCCGACAAGCGAGTCAAAAGATATAGTCAAAACAGTCCAGACATACAGAAGACCGATCGCTCGGTCCAGTCAGCGATCGATCGGTCCATAACCGATCGATCGGTAGCTATCGCACGGTCAGAAATTTTGTATGGGGAAATTTTCCAGAGAGTGAGTTTTGACCGGTCGATCGGTCATAAACACCGATCGCTCGGTAGGCAACCGATCGATCGGTCATAACCACCGATCGCTTGGTCTTCGCGTTTTTGCAGAAATTTCAGTAAGGGCGTTTTCGTCTTTTGGGTGTTAAACCCTTACCCATAAGGGTTTGCTCGACCCTTTGAGGCCTCACTTACAACATTTGAGGGATTTTGAGAGATAGAGAGAGAAGAGGAGAAAGCTCTAAACCTAGGTTGCTTTTGGAGAAGAAATCAAAGGGGTGAAGACCCTAGATCGTCCCCAAGCACGTTTTCTTCAAGATTTCAACTCAAGCTCGGGTGGGGTGCATTCTCCAAGCTAGGGCAGCACTCACTCACGTTTTTGAAAAGGGTTTCTTCCCCAACTCAAGTCCCCTTCAAGCAAAGGTTTCCTCCTTCCAAATAGAGCTTCTATTTCAAGGTTTCTTCAAGATCAAACCTTGATCTAAGGTTAGTACACCCTACTAACTTACCCTAGCAATAAATCTAGGTTTTCCTTATGAAATGTGATTTATGCTATTATGTTTGCCTCCCATATGAAATGTATCATCTCCAATGAACCTAAATAAGATAAGAAAAAGGTATGGATGTGTGTGGGTGTTGATGTGGCGATTGGATGCCGAGGTGTATGTTGGGTGATGTGTGTGATGGAAATGGTGGATGGGTACTTTACCAATAATGAACATACCTTGATTTTTGGATGGAAAGTAGGCACTAAAAAGAAGAAGATGAATCATTAAGGAACCTTGCATGCTATGTGTTTGACAAAATGCCTAAACTAGGAATAAATGACATAAATGAAGAAAATGAAAGTAGACCTTATGCATGTGTTCTTATGAATGATGAACTATTTAAATGTCACGCAGATACTCAAATTCCTATATGTGTTATCTGTGGATTGAATTGCTATACACTACTCTTCATGTCACATTGTCATCATGATATTACAAGTGTTACACACACCACACATGCATGCAAGAAACCGGGGTTTTTCCAAGATTGTATTTGTATATGAAATGAATCAAGAACATGACAGGAGGTGGTAGCCCAAGGAAGGGTGCTAGCCTCTGGCTCACAAGTGAAATGCAAAGAGAGAACATGACAAGGAGGTTGGTAGCCCAAGGGAAGGGTGCTAGCCTCTGGCTCACAAGTGAAAAGAAACAAGAACATGACAAGGAGGTTGGTAGCCCAAGGAAGGGTGCTAGCCTCTGGCTCACAAGAGAAACGGAACAAGAACATGACAAGGAGGTTGGTAGCCAGGAAGGGTGCTAGCCTCTGGCTCACAAGTGAAATGCAAGAGAGAACATGACAAGGAGGTTGGTAGCCCAAGGAAGGGTGCTAGCCTCTGGCTCACAAGTGAAATGAAACAAGAACATGACAAGGAGGTTGGTAGCCCAAGGAAGGGTGCTAGCCTCTGGCTCACAAGAGAAATGAAACAAGAACATGACAAGGAGGTTGGCAGCCCAAGGAAGGGTGCTAGCCTCTGGCTCACAAGTATACAAGTCAAGAACAAATCAAGACATGAAATACAAGACAAGACACGACACACATACATGATTTGACCGAGACACGAAAAAGGTTTCCGAGACATGAGTTTTACCGAGGTTTTTGCATTCATACACGCATGTCAAGATATGGCTATGTATCTTATGCTTTCACTATTGCTTTAAATTAATATCTTGTATTGCTCACTGTTGTTATGCTTTCGCTATTGTTATGGTTAGCTAGTAGTTTGTACTCGCTGAGTATTCCATGCTCAGCCGTACTTTTATGTCGGCAGGTACTGTGGATGTCCTCGACCCCGAGCCTTGGGTCGAGGAGGAGTATGTAGAGGAGAGGGAGCCACCTATCCCATGGCAGTCTCAGGAGGATGGGGACTTGGATGTGTGGCCGTACCTCGACTACTGTTGAGAGGAGAGGGTTAGAGAGTTCCTTTTTGTATTTTGATAGGTGGGCATGTCCACCTTTACTTTGATTGTATTTAGTATATGTTAACTTGGAATACTATATGGAGTAATAGAAGAAAAGAAAAAGTTGGCTTATGATTCCGCACTTATGTTTAGTTTCCGCGCTCTGATTATCATTGTATTATATTATGTTTAGCCTCTTGCATTACAGGATGGTTTGACAGGTACACGTAGTCACCTCTAAAGTATCCCTTAACTCCCAGGGGGTATTTTGGGGCGTGACAAATGTAATAGTATGATTGGTGCCTCTTTCATTAGTATTATGATAATAATACCACGAGATGATACTTGATGTTTGTAGTATTAATTATAGGAAATACCAAACGTTATGACAGGAATTTTTTAATCAAAATACAAACGGAACTCTGCCGAATTTTTTTTAATAATAATAATTTGGCCACTAAGAAAAATTTTATTTTGAACAATAATTATTTTTACTCTAAAGATGTGATTATTCCTTGATCATATCCTGATTAGTTTGGGTCGTGACATTAACAAAGAGAAAATAAGGGCCTAATATAAGAGGAATATTGGGGGTTTGGGGATTATTCTAAACCTAGAGGAGATTTTGGAAGGAGTAGGGAAAAGAGAAGGGATTCCAAAGAGGGGTTTTGGATTGGAGAGCAAGTGGAGCTCAAATCAAGCTTGGCTCATCTTCTTCAAGCTAGGATCTTCCTTCTCAAGATGGTGTCTTCTCCATCAAGCTTGGGGTTCTTACTCAAGGGTTTCTTCAAGATAAGACTTGATCCCCAAAAGGTTAGTACACCCTTCTAATTGGATTAGTAATAACCTAGGTTCTTAAAGAATGAAGGTTGGATTAAGCTTGCATGTTCTTTTTCTCTAACCAAGCATGTTCACCTAAAATGTATAGATTAATTTAAATGGTTATGGATGTGTGGGATGTATGGATGGTTGAGACGAATTTGGATGTCATGGAGGATTGGATGGTTGTTGTATGATGGAAAATGGGGAAGGACAATGTACACATAAAACATGCACTCAAGGTGTTTAATGAAATGTTTGACTATAAAAATATGAGTTAAATGCTTATAGAAATGTTGAATGTCATGTGTTTGATAAAATGGATGTATGGGAATCAAACCTAAGACTATGAAAGCATGGTCTAAGGTCTTTCCACAAATGTCAAAATTCTATAATGCCTATCAATATGCTTCCTTTAAGATATTCCATGATAATAGAAATACTCGAATGCCATATGTTATTCTTTAAATATCTCCATGAAACTTTCATGTTCACTATTTGCTATGAACAAGCATGCATGCATGCATGAACCGAGTTTTCTAGTATAAGTATATGAAAAACAATCAACAATAAGACAAGTGATTTACTACACGAATAATAAAGCCGAACGTTGGGTCGGTCAAGGATAGGGCATATCCAAGGATATCTCATGTCTGGTTTCAAGAAAACAAGACAAGCATGATAATACCGGACATTGGACCGAGCATGTTGGTGCGCCTTTTCTATTTTCGTTGAAAGGTATTTACATACCCGACTCACAAGTTGCTTTCAAGAATTTGTTGAAGGGTATTTACATACCCGGCTCACAACTCGTTACAACTGGACTAACATCTGGCTCACAAGATAAGCAAGACAAGGCGAACATGACATGACAAGCAAGACCAGACACGCATGATTCTCACCAGACAAGAACAAGACAAGAATGAGATTTAAACGTGATAAGCAAGCTTGAAAACACAAAAAGATATTTTCAAGAACATGTTATGAATTATGAGCACGGGTTTTATACGGAGTTTTCACATGTAGTCTCATGCATGTCATGATTATCATGTTTATTTAAATTGGAATTGTGAATTTAATTATGTTATTACTATTGTTAGCTAGTAGTTTGTACTCGCTGAGTATTCCATACTCAACCGTACCTATTGATGTCAGTAGGTACATCATATGATATACGTGCTCCGGTTCCTTGGATCGAGGAGAACTATGGTAAGGAGGAGCCTCACGTGGAGCCTATGGTAGGCCTCAAGTGAAGGCAAGAGACCTAGATAGTTGGCCTTACCCTGATGACTATTGAGAGAGAGAGTTTTATGATTTTGGTATTTTGATGAGTGGACATGTCCATTCTAGCACTTGATATTTTGTGTATAAACTTGGAATACCGATTATGTATAGAAAAGGAAAATTTTTTGTTAAGCTTCCGCACTCTGATTTATATACTTCTGCTATGTTTATATATGCCTTATTCAGTTGCAGGATGGTTTGTCAGGTTATGTAATCACACCTAAAGTCGCACCTAACTTCTAGGGGAGATTTTGGGGCGCAACACCAAATAATGTCCTAGGGCCTTAGAATAATATTCAATTTTGGTCTTAGGCTCCTAAGGTCAATTTAGGCTTTGAGCTTTCAATCAACCAACCTTTGAGGACTTTTTACAAAAGTCATAAGACACTCTCATTAAAATATAAAACTATTAAACCTTTCTTGAGAGTTTTCATTCTTCAACTTGATCTTGGGTCTTGATTTCATCTTTAAGCTTCTTTGATCTTCATCTTCATGGATCTTAACTTCTTCATAACTTGGTATTTTAGCTTTGGATCTTCAATTGGTTTGAAGACTTGACGGAGGACTCGTCTTTAAGTTTGGTGTCATTTCCATGTTTTTGCCTTAAACGGTTTTACTAATGCTCTTATATACTGAATTTCACATAAAACTCATGGAGACATTAGTAACACCAATATCATTACATTATTGTGTTATCATCAAAATCAATGATGTTACCTTAGATTGAAAACCTAAAGGCTAACAAATGGAGTAACTATGTAGAGCCCCGGACCTTTTCACATTTATGCATGACCCTTCGTAGCCATTTTTCCTTTAAAGTAATGCAATTAATAAATAAGGAAGAAATGGGAAATTCCGAAACGTCAGAAATGTTCGTTTTCGAAGTACGAACCCAACGCAAGTTGAATCATCAAAATCGGACGAACGAGTCAAAAGTTACGGCCAAAACAGTTTGGACCTGCAGACCACCGATCGCTCGGTCCATGGAGCGATCGATCGGTCCAAAACCGATCGCTCGGAGGCTATCGACTGGTCAAGATTTTTGTATGGAGAAATTTTCCAGAGAGTGAAATTTTAACCGATCGCTCGGTTATGAAACCGATCGATCGGTAGGCAACCGATCGATCGGTCATTAACACCGATCGCTCGGTACTCGCGTTTTTGCAGAATTTTCACTAGGGGCATTTTCGGAATAAGGGTGTTATACCTTTTCTTATATAGGATTGCCCGAGCCTGCAGGGCTCATTCTAAACACTTAGAAGAATTGGGAGATTAGAAGAGAGGAGAAAGGGTTCCTAAACCTAGGGTTTTCATTTTGAAGAGAAATCAAAGGGGTTTGAGACCCTAGACCATCCTCAAGCACGTTTTCCTTCAAGATCTCGGCTCAAGCTCGTGTGGAGCTCGTGTTCCAAGCTAGGGCAGCAACTCACGGTCGTTTTGGAAAGGGGGATTTCTTCCCCACTTGATCAAGGTCGGTACTTTTTACTACCCTCTCAGTTATAGTTCCTCTTTTCTCTTTATTTCTTTTGATTTTCTTTCATTTACACATGTCCTATGAGATGGATGGTTGTGAATGGTGAATGGAGATGGAATGGGCGGTTGGATGCCAAAGGTGGTGTTGTGATGATTAAAATGGGGAGGGCATTGTATCCATAATAAACACACCTTTATGATGTGAGTAAACTCACCTAGAAAAGCATGATTTAGGTTTAAATGAATAATGAACACACCATGTTTGATGAAATGCCAAGATGAATAAAATGAGTTGTAAATTAGGAAATGCATGCCTAATAAATTATGAATATTGCTAGGGCCTATGATAGTGTGTTTCTTGCTTTCCCTAAATGATATGAATATTACATTGCTCAATCATTGATGTTTTATGTGTTGTGAAATTACCCAAATGTCATATTTAAATTTAAATGCAAGTATGTACACGGTTCCCACGAGCACGGCATGCATGACATGATTTATCGAGGTTTTTAAGAACATGGTTAGAGGTGGGACATATCCTACGATATGTTTTACCTCGCTCTTGGCAAGGACAAGTCAATCATGCATTATCATAAGAAGGGTCTCCCTTCCCTCGCAAGTACATACATATCATAAGAAGGGTTTCCCTTCCCTCGCAAGTACATCTCACAAGGACATCTCACAAGTGAAAGGATATGACATGGGCATTTAGGAAGAAGGGTCTCCCTTCCCTTACAAGTAGATTACTTTTTCGAACAAGCAAGCATGATACATGACATGACAAGCATGGGCATTTAGGAAGAAGGGTCTCCCTTCCCTCACAAGTAGTTTACTTTTTCAAGCAAGCATGACAAGACATGGCATGACATGCATGATACGATAAGATAAGACAAACATGACAAGTTTTCAAGCAAGGAAATGGTGTTTTCAGTCAAGTCAAGTGCACGGTGTTTTCAAGGGTTTTATCGGCTTTTATGAATTCAAGCATGATTAGATACTCCTTTACTTTATTGTCATGATATGAATTATTCCTGCTTTATATGCTTGAATTGTTTCCTGCTTTATATATGTGAAATGCTTCCTGCTTCCTATACTGCTATGGTTTTGCTATGACTATTGGTTAGTATTTAGTACCCGCTGAGTATTCCATGCTCAGCCGTACTTCTTATGTCGGCAGGTTCTGAGGGAGCTGCTGCTCCATTTGATGTCTGTGCTCCTAGCCCTTGGGTGGAGGAGGAATACGTCGAGGAACCTTTGGAGGAACCTCCCGTAGAGGGTTATCAGTAGGTGGTGTTAGATTCTAAGTGGGTTAGCTGTGGGTGAGCATGAGTGATTATATCCATGTATTTTGGCGGGCGTGTCCGCACTTTCTTTGTTTTGTTTTCTTTTGTATTAAACTTGGACCATGTGTATATATATACTTAGAGGTTTGTTAGACTTCCATTGTGTTTTATAGTTATGTTTCCGCTGTTATCCTCTATTGTATATGTCCTGTGAGTTTTGCAGGTTGGTTCGTCAAGCAAGTCATGTAAGTAATGATTAAGTCGTCCAAGATTCACTCTAACTCCTAGGGTGGGTTTTGGGTCGCGACAAACTAAAAGAATTATACTTTGTATTATGTAGAAGTCATTGCAATTATGAGTAATCCAACTTGTAAGCGGAAAGATAAATAATTTTTATAAATTTGAAAATAACTATAATTTTGAAATGAGAAAAATGACTATATGTGATGAATGAAGATAATATAAAAGAAGCATTTTGTTTGGTATATACAAATTATTGATCAATTGGTATGACATATCCATCTATTTATAGCCTTATTATGAAATTAAAGATCTTTTAGCAAGAAACTTAACAAAAGTGAATGATGGATCATTACTTAATCAAATATTAAAAATTAACACCAATAAGACTATATTTGATAATAATTTTTATTTTTCTATGATGCCTTTATATAGCATATATAATTTGACCATTGAGTATATACCTTTATTAGTGAGAGTGGATTTATTATTATGTTCTTGTATGTAAAGGACATACTCTAGCCGAAAATGGCTTAAAATTTGTTGAAAAACTAGGTCATATCTGAATTCTAAATTTTGAAATGAAAGATGTGGGAAATAGATCCTATATCATCAGGATAAGAATTATTGTAGATGAAAAATCTAGAATTTAATATTTGAGTCAAGAAAGGTAAGAGATTTAAAGTAAATAATTGTAAACCGATATCCACTGCAATTGAAAAATACTTAAAACTCTTAAGGTGACAATTGTCTATGGCATGAATAAGGTTGAATATTCTTTTTTCCCAGCAACTTAATGTGTGCCGTGTTGTGTACCAAACATTATCTTAGTTATGTTGTAGTTCATATTATTTATCGAAGTACCCCTAATACAAACAAGAACTTAAAAAGGTATTTAGATACTTAAAAGGGAACAAAACATCTTAAATTATTTTCAAGTTCTTAAGTTTGAATTATAGTGTTAATTTGATGCTAAATTTTCTAGAGACTAGGATGGTATTAAATCCACTCCATGTCTCATGATTTATCTTCGAAAAGTTAAATTTTCTTGGTATAGAAAGCAATAGTGTTGCCTAGTATACTCAAAGCTTGGTTTATAACTTTGATATTGTCTCTTCTTAGTAAAATGTTTCATAGAGGATATGAAGATGGGTAAAACCGATGAGCTAGTTCACTTGTTTTGTGATAAAATATACTGTTGTAAGACTAAATTAAAAGTGGACTTAATAACTTCAAAGGTAAAACACGTGTAATACAATTAATTAATATTTTTTTAAAAAAAAGTGAGATAACTTTTGCAAAACCCTTGATGGATGGTGCAAGTGCGGCATTCATTGTCTTTAAAGCATGTGATTTGTGATACTTGAGGATGCCTAAGTTATTGAATTCCAATGCACTTGATTGTTTAATCATGAGTGACATCGACTGAAGGTGTGTAAATTTTCATGATGATTAATTCATACTGAGATTCTCTTATAAGTGCATGTAAATCTTATGACATATTTGTTTATATGCATGTTTATTTGACACCTCATTTTTTTGTTATATTAATGGTATAACCGCACAAGCATGAACATCTTCATATTGATAAAATAGGTTTCCATGATACGGAAAATTCACTCTTATTGAAAAAAATCTTATGAAATACTCATAAATTTAAATTATTGCAATTGGTTGTTGTTATGAATGATATAATTGCAAAATTGTGTATATCCTTATAGTTATAAATATGAATGTAAAGGTTAATCCCATTGATAAGTGGGAAAATACCTTATGACATATGGGTATTTTTCATAATGGGTAAGTTTACTATATGAGAGCAAATTAAACCTTTTATCATATATGTTGATATGTCTGGCCATAGAGATGTTAGAACGGTGTGGCCATAGAGTCAACAAATGGATGTCTGGAGCTTTTACAACTCTTCAAATGGAGGGGCAGGGGCGCTTGATCATCAGGTAAATAGATACATCAACCTGGCCAAAATAGTCAAGGGGTCCAAATCAGTGTAGTGTAGGAGGTAGGGTGCACGTATGTTGTTTAGCATATATCAGTGAGGCATATATTTTCCTTCTTATCTGACTCTCGTCCTAATTGGGCAATCGCCTCATCCAATAAACAACTTTGATTGCACAAACCTGTTGTCGGGAGTGGTAGTGGGTCGAGGTGGAGGTGATGGTGGTCGGGTTGGTGGTGGTGGTAACTTGTAAGTAAGAGTCATAAAATTTCGGTAGTTAAGAAGATTTTCCGATAAGTATTTTTTTTTTCTTCTCAAAATTTGATTTTAAAGCACTATTTATGTTGGAATTGTTTCACTCTAAAATTCGCCCAAAAGACTTTTTTGATTTTTAGTTCTCCAATAATAAGAAAATCACTGCCCGGTGGTCGTTGAAATATGATGTGCAATTAGCCGGCGCCTAGAGTAATCCAGACTCTACAACCCTACCACTAGTCTACCAAATGAAGAGCAAAAAAAAAGCGTACACTACCTATAAAAAGAGTAAAATTTTCACCATTGTTGAAAATAATTTAAAATAATATGGGTGAGTCTGAACTACAGTTAAGGGGTGTCAAGGGGGACACGTGGCCACCTCAAAGGGTGATAACGAGATTTGCCAAATCCGGTTATCACCGTAGAGGATTTGACTCCATAATAGAAAAGAAGAATTAGTACTTTAGTAGAAGAGAAATGAGAGACCACAGGGATAAAAGAGGTGAGAACAAAGTTATGTACAAGAGATAAAAAAAGATTGGATCGAGTAATACAATGAACAAAAGAAGTAGAGGAATGTTAGTCATAGTCTCACGGTTTGAAAATTTTTTATAGTGTCAGTAAAAGTATAAAAGTGACGGGAGAGAGTAGTACAATGAAAGTAAAAAGTGGGAATAAAGAGATGAAAGAGTTTTCTTGGGTTTGACGTAAGCCTCATTGAAGGGTACTTGTAATTCAGATATTAAAAAAGGTTGCTGAAAAAAGAAAATAGAAAAAAGCTTTGTCAACCGGTTGCAAAAGCAACCCATCCATACACTAACATGTGGCATGGATATCTTGCGTCTAGGAAAATTTTCAAAACGTCACCGCTGTGGCCAGCATTCCTCTTTTTCAATAGGCATGACTTAGGGCCAATGTAGTCGAATTTGTCAAGGATTTCTGTTTGACCCATTCAATTCACAGATAGGTAGATACATTGAACCTGGACAGTTCCATCTTGAGCCTATAAATAAAGAAACGGTATTGAGTGGTTAATGTAGTAGCCAAAACATTTTGTTGGCTTTGCTGCTTTTCCAGTGTAGCTCTCGAATTCAATTCCGGGAATGGCTCTGAACGTAGGCGTCGTAGCCTCGAAGCCAGAGCACAAGCACCTAATGAAAGGTTGCTTCGGAGGGGCAGAAGAGGCGTTGAGGAGGAGAAACGAAGAGCTGGAGAGAGAAGTGAAGAAGAGCTTGGAAAGAGAGGAGAAGACGAGGGAGGAGCTCCAGAGGGTCTCACAGAGACTCAGATTCATTGAAGAAGCAGAGGAGAGGCTCTGCTCTCAGCTTGGGGAGCTCGAAGCCGAGGCTGTCCACCAGGCTCGCGCTTATCACGCTCAGATCAACTCCTTGATGGACCAGCTCTCCCGAGCACAGATGCTTCTCAATGATCGAACCAGAGCATAGAAACGTTTCTTTGTAATTATTTTATTTCTTCTTTATTTGTCTTTCCATTTTTCTACGGCCTGTGGTGCAATTATTATTCTGTAAACTTCGATGGGGGGAAATAAGAATTAGGAGATATTTGAGGATTATGGTTTTGAACCAAAGAATTATACAGGTGAGTCGCCTCCGTGTATCCAAGGCCGTTGAAGAAGCAACAAGCCCTATTGTAGTGGCTATTAACCAACAAATACACGACTATTTTCCAAGATATTAACTATGAACATGAGCTCCCAAAACTTTTTATTAACTAAAGAAACAGGTGATGATTTCCAAGGAAATTGCTTTTAGTCCCCATTTAAAAAAACAATTTGGAAGTAAATTTTGTCACATGATTACAGCTGTCAATTGATCAGATCTTGATATGTATTCGATTTGATTAGATGAGGTTTTTTTTTTTTTTTTTTTTTGTGAGATCGTAATTATATTATATTATAGATCGTAATCTTATTATATATCTGTTAGATGAACCATGGCCGGCCCGTCCATTAGGCCATCAAAGCCTTTGCTTTAGGCCCCGTTAAAAAAAATAAAAAATTAAAATTAAAATGACCCCATTTAGAATATTAAAAAAAATAAAAGCCCATTTAGAATATTAAAAAGGCTCCATTTATAGTTAATTTGTTTTAATAATATTTTAAAAAAAAAAAAAAATTAAAGCCACATTTAGAATTTTCGCTTTAGGCCTCCAAATGGCTCGGGCCACCCTGAGATGAACTGACATGGATATGAGATGTTGATTAATTTGATTTGGCAATCTGATCTGATTCAACTATATAATAAAAATAATAGTAACATAATATTATAAATATATAATAGTATTAGCCATAATTTTTTGATTTTAGTTAACATATTACATTTTAAAGATATTAATAGGATCGAATTGGGATGTTGAATATAATCGGATTCGAATTCAGACTCCTTAGGTTACAACTGTTGAGAATTTCAAGTCTTTTTCAATAAAAGAAGAAAAGCTACAACTTACACGTAACACACACCGGGTATAATATATAGTTAAGCTATGAACGTGTGTTGTCTTCATCATTCAAACATTCAACCTTCCTTTCCCCTTTACTCAGAAATATTAGGCGATTTGGTTACCACTCATCACCAACCTACTTGACGGGGCCTTGGCTTGTCTCTGACAAAGCCAGAAAGGGCTCTCGGGTTCCATACATTGTGCAACAGTTGGCGTCAAAAATGGGGAGAAGTCATTCCATTTTCTCCCTATTTTTTTGACTTCTCATCATTTGATATATCTCACCCTTATTTTCACATACTTATCGCCACATGTCCTATAAAAGGTAGATAAGTCCAAATCATGAGCCCCGTAATTTTGACTTATCCACCACTTGTCACCTATTCTGAACCCGAGACAAGCCCTTTCTGGCTTCGCGAGACAATTCAATGCCACTTGACGGATCTGAGTGGCGTCCAATCATCTTGGGCAATGGATTATTGACAGATGCCCAAAAACTCACGGCTGGGAAGCACTTAATTATTAAAGACATAGCATGCATGCTCTACATACACACCTCCCATCTGGTACTATTTGACAACCATTAAATGTGATTAAGATTCGTTCATCCATAGAATTAAATAATATAACCTTGGTCTAAAAAAAAAAATTAAAGAATTTAACCTTATAATTTACTCACTCATGTGGCTAATTTTTTAAATTATTTTTTTTTTCTAAAAATCAATGTTAAATTATTTAACTCTAGGGATATGAGTAAATCTTAATCATAGTTAATGGATGTCAAATAGTACACATGGTGATCCGGTAGGTGTGGATATATTGTATGGGCAATACATACCCATGCATGCTATCACCTCTTTAATAATTAAGTATTTCCCACGCGTCATTCAAAGAGGTGATAAACTCTTTCAAGGCATGAACCAATTACCAACCTACTTGACGGATCTTATTAGAGTCCAAACATTATACTCTTTCAAGGCATTTTCCAACCAATTACCACCCAAATCACCAACCTACTTGACGAATATACTCACTAAACAAATAAACAAAAACAAAATTCTTGGCACATTAGAGAAGCAAAATTTAAAACCATAGAAACAATCGGCACTTCATTATTGCAATTACTTTGCAGGATGGATTAATATCTATATAAAGCAGAGATATTGTTCTTAATGGCAACAAATGCCATTTGATTGAAGAAGCAAACTACAGCCTCTCTTTCAGCTCAGGGTCCCTGAAACCACAAATTAGTGCACAAGTGAGATGCAAGCAAATATGCATGATTCCGGAGGAAAATCTTTAATTGTATAACACACCAAAATGGCCATACCTCTGGATGCGATCAAGTATGAGAAGCCTTGGTCCGGGAGGGATTTTCACGTCTCTAAGAGCACTGTAACAGATCATTGCAAGTGGAAGGCCATCTCAGCACTCATTTCTCCTTCTTCTTTTCCTTAATATATAAATGACTACTACAAAGCTAAATGAAATGAGGACACTTTTACTACTTGCCTATCCGTGAGCAATGGCAAAGTACTGTCCGTCAGCAAGCCTTTCTTGAAGTTCTTCTCGTAATTCTGGAGGCCAAGGCTTGTCAACATGCACCTCGTTCTGGCATAGAATGCATCTTCAGCTGGAGGTTGAGAGAACTTTTGCCCTAGCTGCAGAAAACCAGAAAAAGAAAACATGGTCAGGATGGATAAATAACTAGCGAGAACAATACTATAGATTCCTCTCTGGACATTTCACTTGCCTTAGAATGGACCAGAAGGCAACAGGGTGTGCTAAATGTACCTCTTGTATTGATATATGATGGCCTACACTACCTCAACACTCAATTTGAGGTGTGTTTGTGCTAATATATAAAGGCAAAGCATAAGAATTCTGTTTAGATTAGACTTGTTATTCCATCTAGTTTCAACAACACGCTTGTGCTTAGCATTCAAACCTACATATAATAGCCTACATAACTATCAGTACCCCAACATATTCACTTGTCAATCAATGGCAACATGTCAATCCTCATTTTGCTTATTGAAGTGTAAGTTTTGGTTGTTTGGATGCTGCTGTGGCTGGATGACCCACAATGCTGTATGGCTGACCCATCAGCATGGGGGCGGAAGTGAATTGTGCGAAGAACATGTTGTGTAAAGAGTAGATTCATGGCATCTTCTCCAAGGATAAGCCTACTCCACTAATTGTTCCGGACTGATGATTCAAAGACATGCCCCACAACTAGGGGTGCAAACTTGGATTGAGTAGGCCCAACCCAACCCCGACAGTGAACATTTTAGATATTGGGATGGGCTTGGGCTGAAAAATCTCAACCCGACCTGCAGTAGTGTTGGGCTTGGGTTAAACCCCCAACCGAACCTAAGCCCGACTATATATATAAATATCTATCTATCTATCGACATGTGTATATATATATATATATATATATATATATATTATAACTTTCACAATGCGTGTGTGTGAGTGTTTGTAACTTTCACAATGCGTGTGTGTGAGTGTTTGTATATATTTGGCCTCTTCAAAAGATCAATTAAAGATTGAATTACCTGTTTAGTTTTTCTTTCTGAGTTTCTCTATATTATTATTTCTATCAGGTGATTGTATAGTCTTGAATCTATATATTTACGATTTAAAATTATATTCTCAAGAACACAAAATCTTATTGTCTCTCTCTCTCTCTCTCTCTCTCTCTCTCTCTCTCTATATATATATATATATATATATTAAGACCATTTTTTTTTTGATTGGTAGCTTTAAGACCATTATTATCTTTAATAAGTAAATAAAAAGAAAATATAATACATAGGGACATTATAATCTTCTTTTTATTAAACTCACTTATTGGAATGCTTGGTATTGGAATCAAAAGATCAATAAATTAATAAGCATTTGTTCTAATATAACTCATATTTACAAGGAAGCTAACCAGGTGGTTGATTTTCTAGCTAACTATGGTTGTGATCTTCAGCATAAAGGTACTATTCTCACTAGACAAGAAAGCCCTCCTCGCCTCAAAGCTCTCCTATTCCTGGATAATTTGGGCCTTGGAAATATCAGACAGTCCTAGTGTAACGACCCGGAATTTTAATATAATAAAATTATGTGTTTATGGGTCCTTAATGAAGGTTAATAGTTAATTATTTGTTAAATTAATAAGAAGGGGATTTTGCTCAGGGTTGAAGTGCACCGAGGAAATCTCAGTATCATTTGGCGAAAATTCGCACACAGTGTGCCGGTCGACTGCCGGGACACACCCCTACCGTATCGGTTCCGTCAGGTACCATTTCGCGGGACCGCGGGGCCATTATGTGTGATAAAATTGAGAAAAACGGGAAATTTTCATATTTCCAGAAATTAAGTGGGACCCAATATCTGTTGAAGATCCTAATAGAAATCTGTGCGGTTAGCACTAATGCGTGTCGGTCGGCCGTGGGGACTAATGTCTGTCGTCACGGCAGTTAGTTATCTCAAACGAAGAAACAGCGGCCTGTTTTGTGTTCGAAATCAGGAAATTAGTGGGTTTTGCAATTTTCTTCCGGACTAAAGTGTAGCTGTCAAAACTCAGTATTTTTCCCCGAAATTTTTACAGTAGGTGTCGGACTGCCCCAAGTTCGGTCACCTGAAGTGTCGTTACTGTCGGGTGTCATATAGCAGGGTTTCGGAGGGCATATACGTGAAAAATGGGAAAATCCGATCAAACCGGTCAAGGTAGTTGACTTAGTCAACTACCACTTTTCCACACCAAATGGGTCATGTGCTTTTGCACATGATCCAAAACCCCATTTAAGGTTTATATAAATGAAGGTCAGCCCCTCATTTGCTCACGGTTTAGAGTTGCAAACAGTATTCTGCCACAGCACTTTAGAGAGAGAAAGTGAGGAGAGAGAAAGGAAGAGAGAGAAAGAGGAGAGAGAAAGGAAAAGGGAGGTCCCCTTGAGGTTTTTCGACGTCCCCGACGCGTTGGCGGCGTCCGATTTTCTCTCCGGCTTCTCGTTTTGTGTGTAGAGAGAGAAAAAGGTAGAGAGAGAAAGTTGCATGCGCTCTACCCCAGGGTTGATCGTCGTTGGGAACGCGTTGGTGACATCTGTTTTTGCCTACGAGGCCTCGAAACGCGTGAAACAGTAAAACCCCTATCTTTTCTTCTCCTTTTCCACTTATTTTGTTATATTATTTCATGTGATGTATACGCATGTCTTTTGACGTGAATGAAAAAGGGGCGGAGACCCCTATATGATGTTGTGATTTTATGTGGTCCCTCGGGGAGCCCAGATCGGGTCCCGGGTAAATTGTATCGCCACCCTAGGGTGACGAAAAGTTGTTTTGCATGTCTTGTAAGGCTATGGAGACATCCATTAATCTGGAAACGCTCCCTAACGGGACGGTGTGTTACCGGAGTTGGTTCACGGGCGCGAGACTCAAGTATTTCAGTTAATCAAGCGAGGCTTGGGTTAACTGGGGTTAACCTGTGGTTAGAAAATCTAACCAAGGTTCAGTATAGTCCGTGGTTCCTCTTTGACTAGGTCAGGAGAGACGGTGCCCAGTAAGGCCCGGGGTTCCTCCGTGACTGATAGTCGGGAGATGTCGGTCTGTTTGTCTAGGTCGTCCGTGGTGCCTCTTGGACTAGGTCAGGAGTGGCGGTGTCCTGCATGGCCCGTGGTTCCTCCGTGACTGGTAGTCAGGAGATGTCGGAGTCCTAGGGAGTTTAAAGTGGCTAAACATCAGATAGTGTATAGTCCGGGGTTCCTCTCTGGGTGGGTTAGAAGATGTCGGCACCGTGTCTATCGTGGTCCCTTCTTGGTGGAACGTCAGGAGATGTCGGCATTGGTATAGATGTCGGGGTTCCTCCGTAGACTAGCCAGAAGATGACGGTAGGCAGGTTGGTCGGGGTTCCTTCATAACTGATACCCAGGGCGATGGCGGCGAATACACGGTAGATGTGGCCAGTCAATTGAATGGAAAAATGTTCTTATTGGGTGAATGCCCATCTTGTGTGTGTAAGCTTCGGATACGAAGTGGCCTGAGTTGGTATACTCAGAGTTGGTGTATTTGTTTGAGTTGGTGGACTCATAGTTCGGTATGGAATCATCGGATTCCAGGTGAGTTGGGTTGGTATACCCAAGGTTTTGTCATGTTCGGGTGAAAGCCGGAACAGCGTGTGTGAGTCTAAATGACTCAATGTATTATGGTTATGATTTAGAGACTTTAAGCTAAACATTTGTGGGCTGTGGCCAATTAATAGAGTCTTAGGACTCGAAATGAAACATGATTGATGATCGAAACGATAATTTGGTAATATAATACATTCATAACTGAACCTCATAATTAGAAAGTAATGTGAGGTCGGGAACCTCTGTTAGGGTGACGTAACCCTAAGTGACCTTGGGTCACTATTTATTATATACTGTTCTATTTTACTGTAACCTGCAAATTGAACTGCTTATTATATCATTATTGATGCGTGTTATTATGTGGAAAATAGTTTAGAAGGATTGTGGTTTTATTGGGCTTCATAGCTCACTGACTTTTTGTGTCAGCAGATCTTGGAGCTGCTGACCAGTAAGTGAAAAGTCTATCTGGACATTTTGGAAGCTTGTACAAGTTGTACCTGGCGTGATAGAGGCGCCTACTTTTGTAAAACAAACTTGATGTAAATAATACAGGTATATGGTTTGTATGATGGCTATTGTGATGACAGGTATTATTTGCTTTTTGGGAGCATCTGATAAATGTTTAAATTTCCCGCATTTTTGCGGGTAAAGTCTTCCGCTTGCATGATTTGACGAACGGACACGCGTCTCGGAACTTGATTCCCTAGGCGCGGGTTCGGGGCATCACACCTAGTGTGTTTCTTGTATTGGTTTGTTTTTATTTGGTGTCTTTGTAAAGGGCTGGGGTTTTTTAATTCCCCTTGCCTCTAGTGTCTTTTAAAGGGTTTTGGTTTTATGTCCCCCTCTTGTTGTAAGGTTTATGTCCC
Organism: Tetracentron sinense; assembly: GCA_015143295.1. Taxonomy (NCBI): domain Eukaryota; kingdom Viridiplantae; phylum Streptophyta; class Magnoliopsida; order Trochodendrales; family Trochodendraceae; genus Tetracentron; species Tetracentron sinense. The sequence continues at coordinate 36,477,706 of CM026551.1, forward strand.
CTCCTTGTTGTTTCTTTGTAGGGGTAAGGTTTTATGTCTCCCCCCCCCCCCCCCCACCCCTATTTTCTTTTTATTAATAAACAGGTAAGGGTCCACCAAACCCCCCACTCCTTCTGAGTGGCTTTATTTTTAAAAAAAAAAAAAATTAACAAAGAAAGTAATACAAGTTATTAAAAAGAGTTTAAAATTTTCTTGCATTAATTTTAGCATTTCTAAAACGCACTTTAGCACTTCATTAATATTTTTTAATATGTAGAACTCTAAACTCTAATTAAGTATTTACACAAAAATATTATAAATTTCTAATACTTAAAACTTTATATAGTATATAAATTTTTTGATTGACAACTCTATATAGTATATTAGTTATTAGTAATTTTATTAGTAGTTATTAAAATCTCCTTTTAAGTTCATCATTCTATTCTTATTCTTATCTGGTACATTATCTCTCAATTAGCAATAACCCATAATAGAGAAATAGAGTTAACACAAGAAAAAGTTCAAGTTCATCATTCTATTCTTATTCTTATCTGGTACATTATCTCTCAATTAGCAATAACCTAAATAGAGAAATAGAGTTAACACAAGAAAAAGTTCAAGTTCGTTTCCTTATGATAAGTAGGGATGAGTGTTAGGTTTGCAAGTAAGAAGAAGCCAACAAAAATGATGTCCCGTTAGAAAGAAAACACCAACAAAGTTTAATAACTTCATTTAGATTTAGCTAGCTAAGGGTTTTTATTTTTTGGAGCGGGGGGGAGGTACATAGCTATTTTTAAGTCATTAGGTTCAAAATCACGCATCTGTTGTTGAAAATTTCAGCTAAAAATTTAATTATACAAGTACAACCAAACCTAACCCAACCCGCATCAACCCGAGTTGAGCATAAGGTTGATAAATGAGCAAAACCTTTGGTTGGTCTTGGGTTAGGCACCATGGGTTAAGAGTAGGGTTGGGTTGGGCCATGGGAAAACTGTTTCGCACTTAGGATTGGGCTTAGGATGGTCCCTAACCTAACCCAACTCGCCCGAGTTTCACCCCTACCCACAACTGATTACCTGTTTACATTCACAGGGTATACTAGATGTGGAAATGGGTCAGGTGTCAACCTTAAACCAATACCCATATCGTGAGAAAATTTTGTAATCCAATGAATTTCATAGAATTCGAACACCTAGTGTCATAATATTTCACATGTATCCCCACCTCATGTTCAGCATTATTCCTTGTCAGAGAGAGTTTGATTTCGCTTTGCTTCTAGTACTTGATGTGGCCATGCCATTCACGTTACAAATAAGGTTACATTTAAGTTGCAAGTATCTAAACTCTAAAGTGTCTTCTAAATACCTCAGGAGCTTTCGGACACCTGCTGCATCTACATGTCAGCATGGATCACAAAAATACTTTATTTTGATTCTCACGTCTTTCAATCCTAACTCTATACTGTAACTGAGGTTTTGTTACCTTTTAAATTTCAAGATCAGATTTCCCACATGGCAACATGTTATGATTCATAAAAATAGAATATACACATACATCACCAATAAAGTAGTATTTAATTCATTTAATATTGTTTGCTTACAATATAATTGTACGAACTTGATCTTGATCTGACCATGTATCAGTTATCCTAGGGTAGCCATGTTTAACACCATGGTGTCAAAAAACTACTCAATTCCATTGAAATTGACCGAATTGAGTCAACTTCCGTGGTGTCTGAAGCAAAATGGACTTATATTTTAAAAATACTGGACTTCGTGGTAAACTTCGACCAAAACGGAAACAAAAAGTGTTGAGAAAATACAGAACTTTAGTAGAAGTTAATCGAAGTGTACAAAAAAAGTCTGTAAATTGAAGAGCTTTTTTTTTTTTGTCAAATAAGCCCCTCAGAGGGAAGGGGGGGGTTTGGCAAGGACCCCTACTGGTTTTATTAATAAAGAAAAGCATGGGGGGGGACATAAAACCCTACCCCTATAAATGAACTTAAATCACAGTACTTCTAATATTACCCAAACCAGCTTTGTCCAGAAAAATAAGAGATCCAAGTCCACCAGGACATTCTTGAGTCTAATAAAAGAATCCAGATGTCAGCATGTTGCACCCATAATTAGCCAAAAAATCAGCAGTCTCATTAGCTTCTCTAAAGATGTAGCTCAGAGAGCAAGAATAAACCAAAACACAATTGATTTTCTTATTCCAATACCAAGAACACCACGGGTGATTGACATTTCAATTCCAAGCGTCAACAAGATTCTTAGAATTAGATTCCACAACCACTTGAGAAGCACCAATGCTTTGGCAGAGTAAGACCATCCAGGAGAGCACGACATTCAACAATGTTATTAGTGTAAGTTCCATAATGTGAATAAAAGGTTGCAAATAGATTCCCAGAGTGGTCTCTAATAATTCCACCACCTCCAACATGAATAACAGAGTGGCTTCTTTGAATATGATGAACCACAATATTAACAGGAGAAAGGTCAAGATTTCCTTTGCTAGAATGAGAGCCAATCTCAAAAAGCCATTTTCTAATATTATTGGTAATAATATGCAAAGGCTTGTGTTGATTCTTGAATCTTCGATTACATCTTTCAATCCAGATCTCCTAATTAGGGGCGCTACTTCAAACAGTGCCCCTATTAAAGTACGATTTTGCCCCTGTTTTGCCGCCCTACCGTTCATTGCCACTTACTGTTTCGATTACATCTTTCAATTCATATGGATTCTCAAAAATCCATATGAATTTACTCCAATCCTTATCCGCGGCAGTAATTTGGATAGAATTCCAAGCATTGATAGAGAAAGTCCCTTTAGGAAATAATTTCCAAATAATGGAATCAGTTAACTCACTAGTAAAGAATCCGTCATCACTAATTGATTTCTTGAGAAGGTCTGGAATATAGGAATTCACAAGGGTAAAGTCCCACCTACCATTACGGTCCATCATTTCCGAAACATTAGGGAAGCAAGAAGGCGGGTTAGAAGCAAATGTAATTAGGGGCTCATCCTCAAACCAGCAGTCAAACCAGAAATTTGTCTTGGAGCTATCGCCAATCAAAGCTTTAGATTTATAGACAACAGGTTTACATTCCCGACAAATGCTATTCCAAGTTTTAGATGAGCCATTGCGAGGGGAAGCATTCTAAATGTGAGTAAATTGAAATTTAGCTTTGAAAAATCGAGACAACAAACTATCAGAATTCAGAAGTATAAAGGTTCCACGCTTGCTTCACTCTTAATGAGTTGGAGAATTCATGCATTTTCTTCATATAATTAAAAAAGATAATGCTAGTTCCACTCGCTTTAAACTTACTTTCTTCATAAGGAAAGACATGTGTCCCTAGCATTAACCTTATTACAAATATAATTAGCTTTAAAATAGAGTATTGCTAGCATTAACCTTATTATAAATTATAATTTTATTATTAGAGTGTGATTAGCATTAACCTTATTATAAATTATAATTTGATTATTCTAATAATTTTGTTATTAGTATATTATACCCATAAGGGCTTTTTAATAATATTAAATAATTAAATAATTTCCTAATAGTATTTTATAAATTAAAAATGATTTAACTACCTATCTCCTCTTCGTCACATATTGATTCAGTCCTGTAAAACCATTGAAGCTCATCAATTGTAGATTGATATTGATTTAGAAAATAAATTGAATTTCAACTATTTATCAACTTTAATGTGTATTCATAAGTTTTACAGGTTTCTAAAACAATTAACATGGATAATCATTGAAAAATAAAGAGAATACATATCCCCTTCACTTGACAAAAATGATCAATATAGAGAAATATCAAGAATAAATTATAGCTTAGACAAACAGACAACGCATGTCACTTAACATGATTCTCACATTTGACTACTACACTACTACATGCTTGCATCATGATATAATGAATTCTAGATGTGGATCTATGCTTAAGTATTGAATTTTTAAAGTGTCATCTTAAATTTTCAATATTCCTAAAAGTTTCCTAGACTTCTTTATTTTTACATAACTTTCTTGGACTTCCTTAAACTTCCTCAAAACGTATCAACTTCCTTAATGACCGAAGTTAATAGCAAAACCGAAGTTTAATAACTTGTTTAACACCAACACGAACATATGCAAGTTGCAATAGATGCTCATGTAATATTATCCTCGGGTGTCTATGTTTAAGACCAGCATGGATGTATGCGAGTTACAATAGATGCTATCATGTCCAATGGATGGCATTGCAATTAATGATATAGATTTCAAAGAGAATAAGTTGTGAGCTGTTCCAGAAAAAATATATTCGTTCCACTTGATGGTACCTTGAAAAGACCACCTTGAACGAGTGCGAAGAAAAGCCCCGATGTGATTACATTGGCTGCCTGATTCGGTCCCCCCATGCCACTAACAAGTGAAAACATGGCTCCAGAACCAAATGCTGCCACCATGCTGCAAGAATAATTTTTAGCAGTTCCGTGGATATAAGAAAAAGGCAAGACAAAAACTCATAGGACAATATTTTACTAACAATAGATTCTAAATCAATATATATATATTATATATATTGATTTAAATCTCGATCAAACTCACTCAGCCAATATTTTAACAGAAAACAAGTACTAAATTACACAATTCGTTTTTAGATGCTAAACCTTGATCAAACATGGTTTCCTGGTTGAAACTCAAAGCACTATCCAATTGAGTTATGAGCTCAACCCCAAAATACCTGATTATTCTTCGGAAGAAAAAATTACTTGGAAGAAATTAATATGATGTATTAGGTTCCAAATTGTGGATAGAAAGACAGAAAAAGGAAAGGTGAAAATATTTTCAAATTACCGAACCCAGAAGGAAAATCCTGCCAAACTATATTCTATCCCACAAGAAGTCAAAAACTGCTTGTACATGGAACCAAGCGATGACAAATTAGGATTTTCCTTCATGCCATGGCTGAGCATCAGTACGTCTTTAAGTTCTCTTTTCCATTTGAATGAAGAGATTTTTCTATGATAACTTTGTATAGGTGCGGCCACTCATTGCCCTCTTGATACAATCCATGGCCAAGTTTTTGCTCTCTCTCTCTCTCTCTCTCTCTCTCAACTCACAAAAACACAGATAGACCAAGATTAGTAATGATGATAATTAAATTTCTGACTGGTTTTTGTATTGCACCCTCAGCACTTGTCAAACTCTTTCCTATGAAATGACAATAGGCGAGTTCTCGGACCATAAATTCAGGATCGTGATTTCAACATGTCATGCGAGTTATGGCTTCGACCCGTAAAAAAATGAAGCACCACAATGTATGCAGATCAAACATTACAGGAACAAAGAGAAACCCAATTCTCTCTCCCTCTCTCATTCCCTCTCCCTCTCCCTCTCCCTCTCCCTCTCCCTCTCCCTCTCTCTCTCTCTCTCTCACTCAGAGTTAAGAGTAATTTCATTTCAATGCAAAAAGGGGCAACCCACATAGAATATGCTAACTCACAAAAACACAGATAGACCAAGATTAGTAATGATGATAATTAAATTTCTGACTGGTTTTTGTATTGCACCCTCAGCACTTGTCAAACTCTTTCCTATGAAATGACAATAGGCGAGTTCTCAGACCATAAATTCAGGATCGTAATTTCAACATGTCATGCGAGTTATGGCTTCTGCCCGTAAAAAAATGAAGCACCACAATATATGCAGATCAAACATTACAGGAACAAAGAGAAACCCAATGAATGAAAACACTGCATAAAAAATGGCGAGGATATCCCAAGCAGAGATAGAGAGAAAGAGATTTAATAAAAGGATTAGCATAGGCTTACCTAGTTTGGACATCCTCCTTCCCTCTAATTCTTTTCATGACACATGATATGCCAGCATTGACACCGGTCATGACGGCAAAATTGCGGGCTTGCACCAAGGGACCCCCACTAAGAGCCTGTAATCAAATTAGCTTATTTGTTCAAAACCATTCAATATTGCCAACTCTTTTTTCTTTTCCTTTTAAGAATTGTTGACTGAAATTAGCACTGGCATACTATAATACCGGGTAGTATGCTAAGAGTCAGGTAGACCTTAGTTTAGACATGACCAAAGGACTATAAAGGCCATCAAACACTAGTATATAAAACCCTTCTCTTTCTTCTTTTCTGTTGTTGTTTTTCTTTTTTCCTTTTCCCGACTACTGCTCCGTTTGTTTTGATGTAAAATAGGGGAAAACAAATGAAATTCATGAAAAATGTCAATTGTCCTACAGAAAATACATGTGAAAAATGACATTTTCCGTGGAATTCTTTTGTTTTCCCCTGTTTTACATCAAAACAAACAGAGCATACATGAAAAGGTTACATCCAAAGCAAACTAGTTTAAGTATTACGAGCTGGCCTTTCAATATCAGAAATAACATCATACAAATTTCAAATGAATGTGAGCTAAGCACCCAATTCCTTATTTACTATGAAGAGTAAGGAGAGATAATTGTTAAATTTGTTTGAAACAACTCACTCAGCCAACAGATATTCATATAAGTAAACTCAAAATTCCAGAATTCCAAATTATGTAGGCTAAATTAATTTAATCAACCCTGTCAAACAGTAAACTGAAATACTCTGTATAACGAAAGAAACAATTGTAGCAAACCAAACCCTAGTAAAATCTCATAAAAGTAAAGCCAGTGTTGGAGAGAACATAATAATTTTTTTTATATAAAAAAAAAAAAGCATATATAGGAGACCTGAGCTTGCTTGAGGGAAGCCATGGCTTGAGGATTGAGTCCGGCTTGAGGAGGAGGGGCTGGAAAAGAGGAGGAGACGTCGTTGGTAAGGGTGCCCATAAAGGCACCGATGGCGGCACCTTGAGCAGCACTGGTGGCGGTGACGACGGCAGCCTCGACGGGCAAGGACTGCTTGGAAAGCCAAGCACGGAATCCAATCTCCAAGTCCTTGAACCGTGTCTGCAGCTGTGCTATTGGGTTCTGAGGAGGAAACAATTCCTTCGAAACCTCCACAACCACTCCTTGTCTCCGTTCTTCCATTGCTTTCCTTCTCCTTATCCTTCTCCTTCTCGAGGTGGCGGTGGTGGTGGTGGTAGTGGCGGCGGTGAAGAGAGAGAGAGATGATGGATAACAGAGACAATAGGAAGGGTTTTTGAGGCTGACACTCCCCTTATTCGGTTCACATTATAAAATCGTAGTACGATCCCTTTTGTTATGTCCCATGACCCTTGGATCCATTTGAACGGTTATAAGTAAGTAGAACTCTAGCTTTGAAAGAAGGATGCTACTTAATAAAGTGGCTTGCAATATACTATCTGGTCTCTCCATACTTTTGTTCTTCTGACCCAACAGCTAGAGTGATTGTAGGTTTTTGAGATGCGGGTGATGAAGAAGACGAAGGGTGGGTTTCAGGGAGGCTCTGTATTTCTCTTGTTCTCCCCTACTTGCAGTTGTTCCCCAAAGGCTTTTTTTTTTTTTTTTTTTTTGGGTAAACTCAATAACACCACAAGGTGAATACTGAAGGTGAGACGGGAAACACTCACACCACCCATGCACATAGTGACAAAGTCGGGGTTCGGGAATAATTCAGCAGAGGTCAAGTTCAAAAAAATTCGGAAAAACATCGAGAAATATTCGGAACAAATAAAAAATAATTTAATAAATATAAAAACATACCGAACAATTTGATTAAAAGATACATAAAATAAGTAGTTTTTTTGCCAAGTTTAAGAAAATAATTCGTGAATCATTTGTAAAATTCAGGAATAATCCGGAAAATTCGCAAATAATTCAAAAAATTCACTTATAATTCGGGATTCCAATAATTCACAAATGATTCGGAGAATAATTCGGCAAAGCAAAAATGCATGAATAATTCACGAATTTTTGAAACAAAACTAAGTTTTTTGTTATAGAGCTCATGCAGACCATATGCACATCATGCAAACCACACACACACCACACATGCAGCACAAATAAGCTTCACCCAAGAGCTTCTCAAAACGGGTACCAATCATTTGAGACGCTAAGGAACTTATGAGGGACAGCATGCTCAGATAACAATCTAATGCAGGGTGTGTGTATGGTCTGCATGGGTGGTGTGAGTGTTTCCTTGTCTTGCCTTCAATAATCACCTTGTGGGGTTATTGAGTTTACCAAAAAAACAAAAACCTTTGGGTGTGTTAGCCAGAGGCCTCTTTGAAGGGGGATTCAGATAAAAAATTTTGCGGAAACTAGATCCCCTAGATCTTAACACCATAGAAAACATCAAAATTATCTAAAAGTTTTAGTCATATCACCTCGGTGAATGATGTTCACCGGTGAAGTTTAATCCACTCGAACCGTCAGAACTCTTTGTAGAGATTTCTCAAAAAAAATACTAGAAGTTCGATCCTTGTTCTTCGTTAACCCCATGAAGTTTTAGAATCTCCTTTGGACTTATAGAAGCAAGAGGAAGAAGATGGAGTAATGGTGTAGACCTTCTATCACCAAAAGTACTAAGGTTCAAAACCCTAGAATAAACAAAACCTAACTTGCACCACCAATGAAGCTCACGAAAATCCCTAGGGGGATCCCTAGGGTCTCACGGTTTGGAGAGAGAGAAGAGAGAAGAGAAAAAATTCTGAAGAAAAGTACTTAATGGTCTAGGGTGTTGGGGTATATATAGACTAGGATCTTATCCTAATCCTATTTACAACTACAACTTATCTAGTAGAAATTATTAATTAATAATAACTCTTACTATTAATTAATTAAACTCCTACTTAATCTATAACTACTTTAGTTATAGTAATCCTATTAATTAAAGAGTCCCTATTAAAAGAGGATTTCTTAATTAAAAGGGATAAGTCAACATCCAACATAAGAGAGGAATCCTAGTCAAACTAGGAAACCTAAACCAAATAGGGGGGTGTAGAGACCCGAATCTTTTTCATGTCTTTATTACAAGTATTAGGGGTATTGTAATCTTTGTGATGTTTTAATGTTTATGTATTTATATCTAATTAGTATAGTGTGATTAAGGCTTAATCAAACTTGTTAGCGGAGGGATGTCATATCACACCCTGAACTTTAGGAAGCTCCAGTTTTGGCACCGTTTATTAGAATTGAGTGATTTTTGAACCATTAGAAAGGTATTGGAACCCTCTTTGAGGTTCATGTTTAATGTTTTTCCATATTTTTAGTCTAGGTTAAGTCAAAAGGCAGGTTTTCCAATGTCTTGTCTGATGGAATTGCAGATCAGTCAACTTTTGGGACTTTTGGTCCATAATTGAAAAGGAATTTGGAAATTCTAAAATGGCAGAAATGTTCATCTTCGAAAGACGAATCCAACGCAAGTTGAATCATCGGAATCCGACGAACGAGTCAAAAGTTATGACCAAAACAGTAAAATTGGTCAAAATCTGTAGAACACCGATCGCTAGGGATCGATCGGTACAAAACCGATCGCTTGGTCAGAAGTAGCGATCGATCGGTCCACAACCGATCGATTGGTAGCTATCGACTGATTAACTTTTTTGTATGGGAGAATTTTCCAAAGATGGTGTTTTCAACCAATCGCTCAGTCAGAAACACCGATCGCTCGATTAAGAACCGATCGATCGGTCATAACCACCGATCGCTCGGTCCTTTGTGTTTTTTCAGAATTTCATTAAGGGCTTTTTGATCTTTTGGTCCTCAACCCTTGGGGCTATAAATAGGGATCCTATTTCGGGGTATTAGAATACTCTACCTATTTCTAAGCTAATTTGACAAAAAGGGAGAGAAAACCTAGGGTTTTGAGAGAGGGATTTCTTGGAGAAGAAGAAGATAGCTTGGATATCGTAAGAAAAGCTTGGAGATCGTCCTCGAAGCTTCCCCAAATCACCTTGTGAGCGATTTGGATCCAAGGGAAGGTTCCCTAAGGTCGATAAACTCTCTATTTCAACCTTATTATAGATGTCTTGTGAATATTAGTATAATGTAAATGATAGAAATGGAGATTGATTATGTTTTCCCTAATTATGTATGGATTAAGCTTGTTAGGTTTATACTATGGATGGATTGAATGGAGGAAGGGAAATAGGTTTATACTATGGATGGATTGAATGGAGGAATGGAAATACTATGGAGGATTGGGATGAATGTATGGATGTGGATCATGTTTGGATTGTGTGGATTGATTATGGTGTGATGGAATGTTAAGAATGTGAAAGGGCAAAGTATCCATAATTAACGAACTCTAAATGTTTGTTGTAATGTCTAAGAATGATAAATATTAGTATGATGCTTGCGATTATCAAGAAATTAAGTTAAATGGATATTGTTGTCGTTATGATAAATTATGCCCTATTTACTTGTATAGTGATCGGTATTCGGGTAGGCCAAACCTTAGAGAAAAATCATCCACATTGGAAATTCTCTAACTAGAGAGATGTAACTTAGCGGAGTTTCCTAACGGAAGATTGGAATCTAAGGGATGACTTATTTGAATTCCAATCACGACACTCAAGCACATGTGCACTCGCATGGTAAGTATTCAAGTCTCATGAGTTCACTTGTCTCACAAGCATGCATGCATTAGATACAAACATGTTACGAATTATGTCATGAAAGAATGATCTCTCACTACGAACATCCACTCTACGCGTTGTCGCACTCATGTTATGCTATGAAAGAATGATTCTCCATTACGAACATCCACTCTATGCGTTGTCGAACACTATAAATTATGCGTTGCCGGGACAAAACACTATGATTACGCGTTTTCGGGACAAACACACTATGAATCATGCATGTATGAGTCTATGCATATGTTAAGTTAAGTTCATAGATAAGAATTTCACAAGTACACGAGTCAAGATGATGTTATGACATGTTATATACTCCGCACTCTGATTATGTCTATTTTACGTGAAAGTATTATGATTAAGTATCGATAAACTAAGTTATGATATTATTATTGCTCATGTTATTTTATGTTATTGTTAGTTTGTTTATCCACTGAGTATTCCATGCTCAGTCGACCTATCATTGTCTTCAGGTTTAGGAGAAGAGCTGTGGACTGAGGAGGTGTACGCCAAAGAGGGGGAAGAATGTGAGCTTCCTGAGGAGGAGGCTAGGGATTTTGATAGTCATCCTTATTGAGTATTTTTAGTATTTCTTTTTGGAAGAGATGTTTATATTAGACTTTTTGACTTGTAGTTGATGTTGTCTTAGTTGTTTTACCCTATTGATGGTTTTAGACTATTTTGTTTATAAGGAGCTATGATATGTGGATTATCATTGTACAGGATGGTTTGGCTTTTCATGATCGAAATTTTATTATCCTCATTTTTGGAGACTCGTTTAGTATGCCTTGTATGTATGGATTTTAAGCAGGTTTATGTAATGTGACGATTCCAAAGTCCTATTTTAGCCTTATAGGATTTTGGGGTCGTTATAGAGGTGGTATCAGAGCCCAAGGCATTAGAGTCCTTAGGGCTTAGGTATTTAGTATAGGATATAGGAGGATGTCAACTTTAAGGAAGCAACATCAAACTTAGGACTTTAAAATTGTTAAGGGTTGAGTTTTGGTTAAGCGTAGACTTAAGAATTTATGTGAGTGTGCTTCTAAATGAATTGTCTTCTTCTTCTCAAGATTATAGATATGAGGAGAGGAGGAAGAAATAATAGAAATGGAGGTGGTAGTGTGATTGATGGGGATACCCCAGATGGTACTCCCCAGGCTAATATGAGTCGGGCTATGGAAGCTATTGCTGCAGCCATGGAGAGACAGACTGAAATTATGGCTCAGCAAACTGCATTGCTAGCAGTTGGTCAAACTAGGCAGAGAGGTCAGTTGAGGTCCACCCACCCTGACATAATGGAGTGAAAGCTTTCAAGAGAATGGGCCCTCCAACCTTCTATGGGAGCACGGATCCATCAGTGGTAGAGTTGTGGATTATGTAGTTGGAGAAGATATTCTCTGTGCTAGAGGCTACTGACGAGCAAAGAGTGAGATGGGCCTCATTTATGACGGAAGGAGAGGCGGAACATTGGTGGAGGACGGCATCCAGGAAGAGAAATGGAGTACGGTTTGGACAGGAGTGGACATGGGGAGAGTTCGTCGATGTCTTCTATGAGCAGTATTTTCTGACATCCGTGAGGGAGCAGAAAGAGATTGAGTTCTCTACTCTTTGACAGGGAAGCATGTCAGTGGTCAGTATGAGGCCAAGTTTGTAGAGTTATCCCGATTTGTGCCTCATCTGATCACTACCGAGAGCATGAAGGCAAGAAAATTTGAAGGGGGTTTGAGGGATCACATCCGAGATAAGGTAGAGATCCTACGTCTTGGATCATATCAAGAGGTAAGCGAACGAGCTTTGATTGCCGAGAGGAGGTCGGCTGAGTTTTTGAGGAAGAAGGGACTGCAGGGAGGCAAGTATGGCTCGCAGGATAAGAGGCTAAGGATGACAGGTCCAGCACCAGTGGCTAGGCCAACCCCGTATCAGAGGATGACATGTCCAGCACCAATGACAGGTCCCGCCGTTTACCGTGCTACTCCTCAAGCACCACGAGCCGCCCCACCTGCTCCATGGGCGACTACTTATGAGGTATGCCGTTATTGTAGTAAGAGGCACGTGCCGGGTGAGTTTCGAGCAGTCACTGGGGGATGCTTTCATTGTGGTAGTATTAAGCATTGGATTCATGATTGCCCAGTTCGGGGTATGCAGATGCCACCACAGAGTCAGCCCCAGGGAGCTAGACCCCCAGTTAGGCAACCTGTACAGTAGAGGACATCTCAGGGTCAGAGGCCCCAGCAGCCTCGCCAGCCAGTTCAGGGTCGAGTGTTTGCCATTTTCGAGCAGGATGCACAAGCATCCGATGACGTTGTGCAAGGCACCTTGTTGGTAAATGACTGTTTAGCTCGTGTGTTGATTGACACCGGATCGACTCATTCTTTTGTCACTCCTAGTTTTGCTCAAGCTTTCCCTTCGGAGTCAAGTATGTTAAACCGCAAGCTAGCTATCGCCACTCCAGTGGATAGTTCAGTCGTCACTGATAAGGTCTATCGCGCTTGTGATATTTGGGTAGGTCCCAGAGAATTGCCAGCCGATCTGATTTTCCTAGATTTTCAAGATTTTGACATCATCTTAGGCATGGATTGGCTTTCCACCTACCATGGCCATGTGGACTGTTTCGGGAAAGTGGTTAACTTCAAGCCAATCAGTGGACCTCCCTTTCGTTTCGGGGTTTGAACAAGAGGGATGTAACTAGATTTGTAGCCTTGAGCCTTTCTGCATCTGAAGCACCGAACTCCTTGAACATTCCAGTGGTGAATGAATTCCTGATGTTTTTCCTAAAGATTTGTCGGGTTTACCACTGGATAGGGAGATAGAGTTTGTAATTGAATTAGCTCCGGGTACGGCACCCATCTCTAAAGCTCCGTATAGGATGGCTCCAGCAGAGTTGAAAGAGCTAAAGGAACAGATTGAAGAGTTGCTCAATCTTGGATTCATTCGCCCAAGTGTATCACCTTGGGGAGCTCCAGTCCTATTTGTGAAGAAGAATGATGGTTCGATGAGGATGTGCATCGACTATCGGTAACTGAACAAGGTCACTATCAAGAATAAATATCATTTACCAAGGATCGATGATTTGTTTGATCAGTTGCAAGAAGTGAAGTATTTCTCCAAGATCGATTTAAGGTCGGGCTACCATCAGTTGAAGATAAAGGCTGAGGATATCCCCAAGTCTGCATTCAGGACTAGATATGAGCATTTTGAATTTCTAATCATGCCGTTTGGTTTGACAAATGCTCCGGCAGCATTCATGGATCTCATGAATAGAATCTTCAAACGACTCTTGACCGCTTTGTGATCGTGTTCATGGATGGCATTCTAGTGTACTCCAGGACACAGAATGAGCATGAGATGCATCTCCGGATCACACTGAAGATACTCTGTGAGCATAAGCTATATGCTAAGCTTAGCAAGTGCGAGTTTTGGCTAGAAAAGGTAGCATTTCTGGGTCATGTGGTGTCAGAAGAGGGGATTTCAGTTGATCCTGCTAAGATAGAAGCAGTGGAAGGATGGAGAAGGCCAAAGAGTGTTACAGAGGTTCGAAGTTTCTTGGGCCTAGCTGGATATTACAGAAGATTTGTGAAGGGTTTTTCTAGTTTGGCAGCTCCACTTACTCACTTAACTCGAAAGAACGCTAAGTTTGAGTGGAATGAGAAGAGTTTCATGGAGCTGAAGAAACGTCTTACCACCGCTCCCATCCTGACTGTACCATCTGGTAGCGAAGGTTTTGTGGTGTACAGTGATGCCTCACTCATTGGGTTAGGTTGTGTTCTTATACAACACAGGAAGGTGATTGCCTATGCTTCTCAACAGTTGAAAGATCATGAGAAGAACTATCCTACCCATGATTTAGAATTGGCAGCTTTAGTCTTTGCTCTCAAGATCTGGAGACACTACTTGTACGGTGTGCAGTTTGAAGTTTTCACCGACCACAAAAGCCTAAAGTATTTGTTCTCACTGAAAGAATTGAATTTGAGGCAACACCATTAGATGGAATTCCTCAAGGATTATGATTTCTCTATCCAGTACCACTCGGGGAAAGTAAATGTGGTGGCAGATGCGCTAAGTAGGCGACCTACTAGATTCTTGGCACACTTGATGGTCCAAAAATGGAAACTACTTGAAAAGGTGTCTAGCCTTGATGCGGGTTTCAGTGTTGGAGCGTCCGGAGCTTTGTTGGCTAACATTATGGTCAGGCCAACCTTATTGGACAGGATTAAAGACCTGCAGTGGAATGATGGAGAACTGCACTCTGCCATGAATAAGTCGCTTAGCAGCGGGTTTGAGGATTTCTCTTGGAGAGATGGTGGAATTTGTTTCAATGGTAGACTTTGTGTTTTGGATGATGAAAATTTAAAAAGGGAGATTCTAGACGAAGCACATAAGTCCAAATACACTGTCCATCCGGGAGGTACTAAGATGTACCAAAACCTCAAGAAATATTTTTGGTGAAAAGGTATGAAGAAAGATGTGGCTACCTTTGTATCCAAGTGTTTGGTGTGTCAGCAAGTGAAGGCCGAACACCGGAGGCCGGCAGGACTTCTTCAATCTCTTCCTATTCCCGAGTGGAAGTGGGAAAATATCTCCATGGATTTCATTGTTGGTTTGTCAAGGACGGTCAAGAACTTTGATGCCATTTGGGTTGTAGTCGACCGATTGACTAAGTCAGCTCATTTTCTTTCATATCGAACCACTTTCAACTCCAATCAATTGGCTAACCTCTATATCAGGGAGATAGTCTATTTGCATGGAGTGCCAGTTAGCATCGTTTCTGATCGAGATCCTAGATTTACATCCAGATTCTGGAAGAGTTTTCAGTAGGCCATGGGTTCCCAATTGGATTTTAGTACGGCATTTCATCCGCAGACAGATGGAAAAACTGAGAGGGTGAACCAGATCATAGAGGACATGCTACGAGCTTGCATGTTAGACTTTCAGGGTAGTTGGGATGATCACCTACCGTTGGTTGAGTTTGCTTACAACAATAGCTTTCAAGCTAGCATTCAGATGGCACCGTTTGAGGCACTTTATGGGAGGAGTTGTCGTTCACCTTTGTGTTGGGATGAAGTTGGCGAGAGGAAGCTTTTAGGTCCCGAGCTCGTTGGTCAGACTGTGTATAGAGTTCAGTTGATCAGGGAGAGGTTAAAAGCAGCTCAAAGTAGACAGAAGAGCTATGCTGATACTCGCAGGAGGGATCTTGAGTTCCAAGTCGGAGATTTTGTGTTTGTCAAGATCTCACCTACGAAGGGGGTGATGAGATTCGGCAAGCGGGACAAGCTTAGTCCGAGATATGTAGGTCCTTTTGAGATCATCATTTGACTCTAGTGGAACAACCGGCTCGAATCTTGGACCGGAAGGAGCAAGTTTTGCGTTCTAAGGTCATTCCTCTTGTGCTCTTGCAATGGGAGCATCACTCTAGAGGAGAGGCTACTTGGGAGCGAGAAGCCGAAGTCCGCGAAAAGTACCCGCACTTGTTCACCTAAGGTACGTAAATTTCGGGGATGAAATTCTTTTGAAGGGGGAGGATGTAGAGACCCGAATCTTTTTCAAGTCTTTATTACAAGTATTAGGGGTATTATAGTCCTTGTGATGTTTTAATGTTTATGTATTTATATCTAATTAGTATAGTGTGATTAAGGCTTAATCAAACTTGTTAGCGGAGGGATGTCATATCACACCCTGAACTTTAGGAAGCTCCAGTTTTGGCACCGTTTATTGGAATTGAGTGATTCTTAAACCATTAGAAATGTATTGGAACCCTCTTTGAGGTTCATGTTTAATGTTTTTCCATATTTTTAGTCTAAGCTAAGTCAAAAGACGGGTTTTCCAATGTCTTGTCTGATGGAACTGCAGATCAGTCAACTTTGAAGACTTTTGGTCCATAATTGATAGGGAATTTGGAAATTTTAAAATGGAAAAAATGTTTCTTTTCGAAAGAAGAATCCAACGCAAGTTGAATCGTCGAAATCCGATGAACGAGTCAAAAGTTATGACCAAAACAGTAAAATTGGTCAAAATCTGCAGAACACCGATCGCTAGGGATCGATCGGTACAAAACCGATCGCTCGGTCAGAAGTAGCGATCGATCGGTCCACAACCGATCGATCGGTAGCTATCGACTGGTTAACTTTTTTGTATGGGAGAATTTTCCAGAGATGGTGTTTTCAACTGATCGCTCGGTCAGAAACACCGATCGCTCGGTCCTTCGTGTTTTTGCAGAATGTCAATAAGGGATTTTTGGTCTTTTGGTCCTCAACCCTTGGGGTTATAAATAGGGATCCTATTTTAGGGTATTAGAATACTCTACCTATTTCTAAGCTAATTTAGCAAAAAGGGAGAGAAAACCTAGGGTTTTGAAAGAGGGATTTCTTGGAGAAGAAGAAGATAGCTTGGATATCGCAAGAAAAGCTTGGAGATCGTCCTCGAAGCTTCCCCAAATCACCTTATGAGCGATTTGGATCCAAGGGAAGGATCCCTAAGGTCGATAAACTCTCTAACTCAACCCTATTATTGATGTCTTGTGAATATTAGTATAATGTAAATGATAGAAATGGAGATTGATTATGTTTTCCCTAATTATGTATGGATTAAGCTTGTTAGGTTTATACTATGGATGGATTGAATGGAGGAAGGAAAATACTATGGAGGATTGGGATGAATGTATGGATGTGGATTATGTTTGGGTTGTGTGGATTGATTATGGTGTGATGGAATGTTAAGAATGTGAAAGGGCAAAGTATCCATAATTAACGAACTCTAAATGTTTGTTGTAATGTCTCAGAATGATAAATATTAGTATGATGCTTGCGATTATCAAGAAATTAAGTTAAATGGATATTGTTGTCGTTATGATAAATTATGCCCTATTTACTTGTATGGTGATCGGTATTCGGGTAGGCCAAACCTTAGAGGAAAATCCTCCACGTTGAGAATTCTCTAACTAGGGAGATGTAACTTAGCGGAGTTTCCTACCGGATGATTGGAATCTAAGGGATGACTTATTTGAATTCCAATCACGGCACTCAAGCACATGTGCACTCACATGGTAAGTATTCAAGTCTCATGAGTCCACTTGTCTCACAAGCATGCATGCATTGGATACAAACATGTTACAAATTATGCCATGAAAGAATGATCTCTCACTACGAACAAACCTCTATGTGAGAGGTCCGGTTGCTCATCCTCATCTCTAGAAGAAGATGAAGCTCTGGTGTGTGGTCCACGACCCCGTGTGCCCCGCCTCATGACTAAAGTCCTGAGAACAATAGCACCACATGAGTCACTTGAAACCACAATGTATCACGGTTCCAGTTCACAATAATTCAGTTCGTATTAATTGCAAAATACTAATATACATCGCATCACAACCATCGGTGTATTTATAATATTATACCTTGGTGTTCTAGCGTTCCTAAGACTCGTACTTGGTGGTAACAACCATTTAGATCAAGACTAAAGTTTAGTCTCGCACTTGGATCACGACTCGCTTCCGACTTACTTCCTTCCTAACTTGTTTCCGGGCATATGCTCTTGTCAAAGCCGTGGTACTAGATTCTAAGTGACCCTAGAGACCTAAAGCCTAGGCTCTGATACCACTTCTTGTCGCGACCCGAAACCCACCCTAGGAGTTAGAGTGAACTTTGGACGACTAATCATGGCTTACATGACTTGCTTGACAAACCATCCTGCATAAACCCACAAAGCATATAGAATAGAGGACATCATAGCAGAAACATAACCATAAAACACAGCGGAAGTCTAAACAAACCTCTATGTATATACAAATCCAAGTTTACACAAAAGAAATCCAAAAGAAAGTGCAGACAGACCCGCCAAAATACATGAATGTATATCTCTCATCTCACCCACAGCTATTCACTCAGAATCTACCACCACATAATAATAACCCTCTCCTTGAGGCTCCTCCACGTACTCCTCCTCCACTCATGGGCCAGGAGCACAGACATCAAAAGGAGCAGCCGCTCCACTGTCACCTGCCGACATAAGAAGTACGGCTGAGCATGTAATACTCAGCGGGTACCAAATACTAACCAATAGTCGTAGCATAAAAATGGCAATACATAAATCAGGAGCAATTCATATATGTTAAACGGAAACAATTCATATCATACAAGGAAGTAAAGCAATTTATAATCATGCTTGCATTTCGTAAAAACCGATAAAACCCTTGCAAACACCGTGCACTTGACTTGACTTAAAGTACCATTTTCGTGCTTGAAAACTCGTCTTGTCTATCTTGCTTGATTCTTGTGTATCGTGTCATGTCATGCATATCATGCGTGCTTGCTTGTGATCATGTAACTTGTGAGGTACACTTGTAAGATGTACTTGTGAGATGCGCTTGTGAGATGGCTTGAGAGGGAAGGGAGACCCTTCTTTATGCAATGCACTTGAGAGGGAAGGGAGACCCTTCTTCATGATATGTATGTACTTGCTAGGGAAGGGAGGCCCTTCTTTATGCTATGCACTTCTGAGCGAGGGGAGACCCCTCGTGGAATGTTTATTCTTGTTTTCTTGTGAAAAGCGAGGTAGAACATATCGTAGGATATGCCCCACCTCTAAATCCCATTCTTGACAAACGTCGGTAACCCATGTCATGCATGCGTGCTCGTGAGATCGTGTGCATACTTGTATTTGGAATTAAACATGACAATTTGGGTAATTCATAAAGCATAGCATATCACAATTTAAGCAAATAATAATTTACACAATTTAAGAAATGTAAGAAACACACTATCATAAGCCCTAACAATTTCATGAATAATTAAGCATGCATTCCCTTAATTTATCACTCATTTTATTCACCTTGGCATTTCATCAAACATAGGGTGTGTTCATTATTTTCTTAACCTAGGTCATGCTTTTCTAGATGGGTTATACTCACATCACACTTGTATGTTTATTATTTGCACAATGCCCTCCCCATTTCATTCATCACAACCATACATACGGCATCCAATCGCTCATTCCGTCTCCATTCACCATTCACACCCATCCATCTCATAGCACATGTGTAAATGAAAGAAAACAAAGAGAAATAAATGAAAAGAAGGAACTATAACTAGGAGGGTAGCAAGAAGTACCAACCTTGACAAATGAGGGAAAGAATCCCCTTCCAAAACGTCTGTGAAGCGCTGCCCTAGCTTGGAGAAACTCCTCCTCGCGTGCTTGAATCGAAATCTTGAAGCAATCCAAGCTTAAGGTGATTGTGGGTCTTGAAACCCCTTTGATTTCTCCCCAAAGCAAACCCTAGATTTGGAAACCCTTCTCCTTTCTCTCTATCTCTCAAAAGACTCTAAGGGTTGTGTATGAACCCTCAAATGATCGGGCAAAGCCTTTAAGGCATGAGTGAAACGCCCAAAAGATGAAAATACCCTTAATGAAATTTCTGCAAAAACACGAATACCGAGCGATCGGTGGTTATGACCGATCGATCGGTTGCCTACCGAGCGATCGGTGTGTTGATCGAGCTCTCGACCAAAAATCAACTCTCTAGAAAATTTCCCCATACAAAAATCTTGACTAGTCGATAGCCTCCGATCGATCGGTTTTGGACCGATCGATCGCTCCATGGACCGAGCGATCGGTGCTCTGTAGGTCCAAATTATTTTGGCCATATCTTTTGACTCGTTCGTCGGATTTCGACGATTCAACTTGCGTTGGGTTTGTAGTTCGAAAAGGAACATTTCTGATGTTTCAGAATTTTCAATTTCTTCCTTATTTATTAATTGTACTACTTTAAAGGCAAAATAGCTATGAAAGTGCCATGCATTAAGAATGAAAAAGTCCGGGGCTCTACAGTAACTATGTCATAGATTTCAATCCCATACTATCTAAGTGTGTTACAAATACTTTATCTGATAAAGCCTTGGTCATCAGGTCAGCAATATTAAGTTGAGGCCTAATCTTTGTAACAAAGATGTCTTGCTTCTCAATAATCTCATTAATGAGAAAATACTTCCTCTATGTGAAAAGTAAGCACATAATCCCTAGTCCTTTTTAGGTACTTCATGATATGCTTCACAGCAGTCCAATTATCTCATACTTGGATTGCTTTGGAACCAACTAACAACTCCCACTGTATGACAGATATCCGGTCGAGTACATAACATGACATACATGAGGCTCCCAACAGCCGAAGCATAAGGGCACCTCTTCATCTGCTCGATCTCATCAGCTGATGTAGGGGCCATCTTTTTAGACAAAGTGACATCATGTCTAAAAAGAATGAGTGTTGTCTTACAATCACTCATACTGTACTTAGACAAAATCTTGTCTATGTAGGAAGTTTGGGTTAATCCCAGCATTCGGCATTTCCTATCTCTTAGAATCTTTATTCTGAGAATATAGGATGCCTCTCCCAAATCTTTCATTGAGAAATACTGAGAAAGTCATATCTTAACTGATGACAACATCCCTACATCATTCCCAATGAGTAGGATGTCATCTACATAAAGAATTAGGTATACTACCGCTCTCCCACTGTCCTTCTTGTATATACAAGATTCCTCTAAATTCTTTTGGAATCCAAATTCTTTGATTGAAAGATCAAATCTTTGTATCCAGCTACTTGAAGCTTGTTTCAAACCATATATCGACTTGTTGAGTTTGCATACCATGTTCTCCTTGTTAGGAGCAATGAAGCCCTTTGATTGCTTCATATAGATGTCTTCATCTAACATTCCGTTAAGGAAAGCAGTCTATAGCTAGCAATATCCTGATAGATTTGAGCATAGCTACAGGTGAAAAGGTATCCTCATAATCAACTCCTTGAATTTGAGTGTAACCTTTTGCAACAAGTCTAGCTTTATAAGTCTCCACGTTACCATCGGCACCGTTCTTCCTTTTTTAAATCCATTTACATCCAATTGGCCTTATACCATATGGTGGATCTACTAAAGTCCAGACGTCGTTGTCATACATGGAATCTATTTCAGCATTCATGGCTTTATTCCATTGAGATGCATCTACATCCAATGTAGCTTCCTGATAAGTATTAGGATCTATATCCTCATCATCAGGGGTAACTAGATAAACTTCATTATTGTAATACTGAAGTCTATCCGGTGGTTTAGAAACTCTTTTTGACCTTCTCAGTGGAAAAAAATTAGGAGAAATTAAAGTGGAAGGATTAGGTTCAGGTTGGATACTGGCTGTGTCGTCTTTCATCTCATAAAATTCAACCTTTTTAAGGAGATCTATTTCTTCCTCCAAGAGAGTGGCATGAAGCCTAACAACAATTGTTTGGTCTGCCTTGGAGTAGAAATAGAAACTCTTAGTTTCTTTTGGATATCCTATAAAATTCTATTTCTCTGTCCTAGATTCTAACTTAGTGAGTTCGAGTTTGCGAACATGCGTAGGACAACCTCATACCCTTAGATGTTGTAAACTAGGTTTTCGCCCAGTCCACAATTCATAGGGTGTAACCGGAATAAACTTAGATGGAACCCGGTTCAGAATAAAAATGACAGTTTGTATAGCATATCCCCAAAGATATAAAGGAACATCGATATGGTTCAACATAGAACGAACCATATCTAATAAGGTCCAGCTTCTTCTTTCAAAAACTCCATTTTGTTGAGGAGAGGCAGGACTTGCCTATTGCGAGATAATCTCATTATCCCTTAAGTAATCTATAAACTTGTTGGTGAGGTATTCACCACCTCGATCTGATCGAAGTGTCTTTGTGGATTTGTCAGTTTGATTCTCAACTTCTAATATGAATTCTTTGAACTTTTCAAATGTGTCAGATTTGTATTGCATCAAATAGACATATCCATATCTGGAATAGTCATCGGTAAATGTGACAAAATACCGGTATTGACCTCGTGCAACAATGTTAAATGGACCACATACATCACTATGTATTAGTCTTAATTTTTCTTCGACTCTTCCTACCTTTTTAGAGTAAAGCTTCTTGGTCATCTTCCCTTCGAGACAAGACTCGCAAGTAGGGAGTAGTTCTACCTTGAGAAAGTCAAGGGGACCATCTTTTACCAACCTCTTGATCCTATCAAGATTAATGTGACCAAGTCTCTTATGCCAAAGATAAGTAAACTCAGTGCAATGTCTCTTCATTCCAGAAAGTCTAGATGATGAGGCATTGTCACTTGCAGACATTCATTATTTACCAATGGAAATATTAAACAAAGACCATTAATGAGATTACTAGTTATCAAGACCATTTCATCTTTTTTAATTTCAACAATTGAATTAAAACGATAGAGAATCTATAAAATAAGAGTCTAGATACCGAAATCAAATTACGATGTGCTGAAGGCACATAAAAGCAGTCTTCTAAAATTAATGTCTTTCCATTAAGTAAATAAAGAGTAAACAAGCCGATTGACTTCACTGCAACATTTGCATCGAAGCCAACTTTAAGCTTCTGCTCCTATTTGGTCAGTTTTTTGGTTTCCTTGAACTCCTACAAATAATTGCATATGTGTACAGTGGATCTAGAATCCACGCACTATGAGTTAGGAGGACCATCTAGAAAGTTAGGGTCAACAGTAATAAGTACTCCAAAGTATCTCACACCTTGAGTACTTCCGTCACCCTTCTTAAGAGTTGCGAGGTAAGTCCTGCAATTCTTCTTCCAGTGGCCTATTTTACCACAATGGAAACACTTTCCATTGCCTTTGTTTTCCTTGCCAGCTTTCCTTGAAGAACCTTTGGCAACTCTTACTTTACCCTTATTGTCTTTAAACTTTCCTTTGTCTTTATTCCCTTTTCTAAGCTTTTTAGATTTCTTGGAGGTATCAGGTTTATCGAAGATTAAAGTTTCACCTTTAGTTGACTTTTTTATCAAATCTTCTGCAACCACAAGTGAGTTCATAAGCTCACTAAGTGAAATTTCACTCTTGTTCATGTTATAATTTAACACGAACAAATTAAAGGACGAAGGGAGTGACTGCAGAACAGTGTCAACTTAAGTGATGGCATCCATCTCTCCACTAAGAATTTCCAGTTCATTCAATAAGCCCATCATCTTTATGATGTGCTCCCTGACTGGAGTTCCCTCAGCCATCTTGGTGTTAACAAGGGATTTCAACTTTACTTGTCGAGCTGACCTATTTTGCTCACCAAACATCTCATGAAGGTTTTGCAAAATGTCAGAAGCCTTATCCATGTGTTCATGCTGGCTTTGCAAAATGTTTGACATCGAAACCAGTATATAACACTTGGTCATCTGATTAAACCTCTCCCATTACTCTAACTCAGCCTTTTGGCTCGGTGAAGCATCTGGAAGAATGTCGGGCTTAGGTGTCTTAAGACATAGGTCAAGGTTATCCACGGCAAATACAATTCTAATTTTCTTTTCCAGTCTACATAGTTAGTTCCGACTAACTTTTCATCACGAAGAATTTCAGTCAATGGGTGTAGGCCTGTCATGATCTAATCAAATGACAAAATAGACAGTATTAGGGATCTATTGAATTCCTTAATAACAATTAGATTATGGGTCTGTTTCTAATGGTATTGCCAATTTAGGAAGAATCAATTGGCATCGAAAACCTAGACACTGGCTTATGTAATCCTGCATTTGGGCACATCATCACATCGCCTTGAATAGGCAGATAGAAGCTATCTTCTCCAATTTCACAGATCTCATCTTGTGAATTCTAGAGTATTCGATCTACTGTCTGATCTATAAGGGATGTTATACTCACGCTTTAGCGTTATTGTATAATATCTCTTATTCATGTGCCCACCTACCATGAACCTCATAAACACTTAATGAAAGCTCACGCTTTGGCGTTATTGCTCCCACTATTTGCCTATTCAGTTTTCACCATGTTCACACATAGGTGAGAGGGATTGGGCCCGGCTTTGGCCTGTCAGCTTACTCACACTCCCCACTATGGGATCACATAGTATATGGCAAAAGATCATAATACTTAGGAACTTGTCCCCAGTCTTATATACACATGATATATCAAGGGCAATTATTTCAACAGAATAATTAAACATATAAACATATATCATCTCATGATAAAATAAAAACAATAATACGAGATTAATCACTATGGGTCAATAAATTAAAATGCATGGATGTAAGAGAATGAGATAAGAATAAAGGTAGCTCGCAAACTCCTTCGCGATCCATTCATTTATCATCTTATCAAGATCACATCGCAACATCCTCCTTAACAGCATTGCCACCAATGCATTAAACAGAATTTAATTAAATGCCATTAGGGATGTAAGCACCTAATTTTTACACCCCTAGTTAACCATGGTTAAGTCCCTTAACCATGGCAATCCCCAGTCAAATCCCTTGACCCTAGGAATCAACCCTAGCAAACCCTAGTGGACTTAGATACACCCCAGACAAACCCTATGTGTAACCCTAGCTTAACCTTAGGTTTTAACCCTAGTTAAGACCAAGCCCTAACCATAGTTAAGCCTAGCCCTAGCATAGCCTAGCCAAGTCCAAACCCTAGCAACTAGTCTAGTATCAAACCCTAGGCCTAAAACCCCAAGACCAAGCCCTAGTAAGCCCTAGGACATCAAAAGCCCTAAAACTTAGTTTGGGCCCAAACAGGGGCCCAACAATTCAAATACCAACCCCCTGTACTGCGTGCACGCCTGGGCCAAGGCCTTGTGGTTAAAAACCAGTAGGTGTCGGTAATCAGATTACCAACACCCCTTTTTTCAAAGGCTCAGGGATGTCGATAATCGAATTACTGACACCCTGATTTTTACCTATTTGCAGCACGCCACCCCCCTGCAAGGTTCAGGCATGCCCTGCACCCACTCCTCCAGCCTGCAGGTGGCCACTCCGGCATCATGGCCTCCTCCCTACCATCGTCCTTATACTAGGGGTGTCCCCAACCCTTGGCCTGTAAAGGGGACACCCCCATAGCTTCAAGGCACGCAAAAAAAAGACCATACCCGAAGCTCTGCTCGAAATTACGAAGGTCTAAACCATCCCCTCAGCCTCCTAGGACCCCCCTGTAAGCTCCCTAAGAGCTCCAGCAGCTCTCTAGCCTCCTGCACAGTGCCACCGTAGCACCACTAAGCTCCACCGCCTGTCTCAAGGCTTGCCAGCACCTCTGAAGCTTACTACATGTCCTGAAATATATCAAACCAAGGTTCTCATTAGCTTGAAGACCATTCAAAACATTACAATAGGTTATAAGCCTTAGACACTATTCACAACCATACCATCAAGATCCGGGGTTCTACATCACTCCATGTTTTTGGTAATCCTACCACGAAATCCATCAAAATATGTTCCCATTTCCACTCGGGAATAGGCAATGAATTCAATTTCTCTTTTACCTACTGGAAAACAAGGCATCGGGATACATACTCTGCAATTTCTCTTTTCATGTCATTCCACCAGGTAGTTATTCTTCACATCATGATACATCTTCATGCTTCCAGGGTGTACTGCAAAACGAGAGCAATGTGCTTCATTAAGCAATTCATTTTTCAACTTGGGGTTTCTAGGTACATTTATTCGACCTTTGAATTGAAGCATTCCATCTTCAGATTCTTCAAAATCACCCACTTTTCCCTGAATAATTTTGCCTCTAATAGCTTTGATCTCCTGATCCTCCAATTGTGCCTCTTGAATCTTCTGCAACAAGACCAGCTTGGCCTGAATGCTAGCCAACCAAGCGCTCTTTCCCTAGAATCCCAAACTCAAGTTTCAGCTTTTGAATTCTTCTTTCATCTTCCAACGTTCTGCCCTCATATATGCCATGGATCCAACCGTCTTTCTACTCAAGGCATCAGCTACTACATTACCTTTACTCGGATGGTATTGAATCACATAGTCGTAATCCTTCAAGAATTTCATCCATCTCCGTTGCCGCATATTGAGCTCTTTTTGAGAGAATACTTTAAACTCTTGTGATCACTGTAGATCACCAACTTCTCTCCGTAAAGATACTGTCTCCAGATTTTCAACGAAAACACTACGACTGCCAATTCCAAGTCATGCATGAGATAATTCCGCTCGTGAATTTTGAGCTGCCTCGAACCATAAGCAATGACCTTACCATTCTGCATCAAAATACAACTAAAACCCTTATGGGAAGCATCACAATACACCTCAAATCCTCCAGACCTTGAGGTAGTTTCCAATACCGGAGTAGTTGTTAACCTCTTCTTTAATTCTTGAAAGCTCCGCTCACGAGGTGCCGTCCATTCGAACTTCACATCATTCTTAGTCAACTCCATTAATGGAGTGACTATCTTTGAGAAACCTTCCACAAATCTACGGTAATAACCATCCAATCCCAGAAAACTTCGAACTTCAGTTACAGTGGATGGCCTTGTCCAATCGGTTACCGCTTGAATCTTGGAAGGATCCATAGATATTCTATTTCTTGACACAATATGTCCAAGGAAGGCTACCTCTTCCATCAAAAACTCGCACTTAGAAAACTTAGCATACAACTGATGGTCTCGTAATGTCTGTAGCGTAATTCTCAAGTGCTCAACGTGCTTTCCACGACTAGGTGAGTACACCAAGATATCATCAATAAATATGTCACGCCCCAAAATACCTCCTAGGAGTTAGGATACTTTGACGACATGACTTAACCTTAATCAATCCTGCAAAGAGTATACAAGGCATGCCAAATAGTGATCCGAAAAATTTTCTTTAACATAAATGTAATTCCAAGTGTCAACGTAAAACAATGACTGGATAAAATACAATAATCACAAGGGTCCAAATGCTTGAGTTACCCACTCAAGCTCACATAAAAATACCCAAAAGGAAATCTAAAAATACATTTCTCTCTCTCTCTCATCCCAACCTATGGCCACCGGCCAACCCTAACATTTGGCTAACCATCCGAATAACCTCTTGCTCTCCCTGAGCTGCCTCAGTCCAAGAGACCAAAGTCCATATGTTGTATAGTGTACCTGCCGACATAAAAGTACGGCTGAGCATGGAATACTCAGCGAGTACAAGCTACTAACTAACAAGACTAATAACATTAATATGTAATGCAAGATACAGTTCATCCAAAAGATACATAATCAGAGTGCGGAAGCTAAAACGACATAACAACGTAAAGTAAATCATGAACATCATATTTTAACTTACGCATTGTAAATTCGTATTCAAAAGTAATGACTTGTTCTTGAAAATACTTTTTGGGGTTTCCAAAACTTGCTTGCCGTATTTACAACTTATTCTTATCTTATTCTTGTATCGTGGGAATCACACATGCCTTGTTTTGTTCCTGTTTAGCTAGTACCCGAACTATGAAATGGACGGACATACTAGGTTCTTGTTATTCTTGCTTGTCTTGTTTAAGTAGTACCCGAACTATGAAATGGACGGACGTACTAGGTTCTTGTCATGCTCTACTAATGCCCAGACTATAATGGAACAGAACACATTAACCTTGTCTTGACTTGACTAGTGCCCGAACTATGGTGGAACGGAACACACTAGTTATTCTTGCTTGACTAATGCCCGGACTATAATGGAACGGAACACATTAGTCTCCTTGCCTTGCTTGACTAGTGCCCAGACTATGGTGGAACGGAACACACTAGTTACTCTTGCTTACTAATGCCCAGACTATGATTGAACGGAACACATTAGTATCTTACTGGACTAATGCCCGGACTATAATGGAACGGAACACATTAGCCTCCTTGCTTGACTTGACTAGTGCCCGGACTATGGTGGAACGGAACACACTAGTTATTCTTGCTTGCTTGCCTTGCTTAACTTATGAGCCAGGTATGACATATCGTAGGATATGCCCTACCCTTGGCATTCATGCTTGTTTGACTTGCGAGCCAGGTATGATATATCCTAAGGATATGCCCTACTCCTGACATTGATGCTTGTTTATTCACATTTCTTATTCGTGTCGTTTTCTTATATACATATACATGAAAAGTCGATTCATGCATGCATGTGTACTTGTGGGTGTAGTTTGTAAACATAATAATAATAGCATGGAAAAATTGAGGATAATAGATAGCATTTGAACAATTATAGGCACATGAGAGATTTAAGGAATTCATAAAGCATATCATCATTTTTACCATTCTTGGGGAAATATCCCTATCTCATATCTCATAGATTAGGTTTTACATTTTACACAAGCATTTAATCAAACATCTTACATGCCACGTTTTCTTCATTTTCATTCATTTGTTCTTAGCCGTAGGTTTTTATCTCATTCATGCATTTTATCAAACACATAGAGCACAACTCATTTCTAACCATTTAATTTCCTCTTTTTATGGTTGTAATTTCATCAACATTCAAGTGTGTTCATTATGTATACAATACCCTTCCACCATTTCCATCACATAACACCCATCATATCCATATGGCATCCATCACCTTAACCACACATTCCCACATCCATCATTCCTTCTTTTTCTTGATTAAATTTAGGGATTTAATAAAATAAGTCAAGAAAAGAATGAACTAAAGAAATCTACAAGTATGCTTTTAAAATAAACCTAGGTTTTTACTAAAGTAGTTAGTAGGGTGTACTAACCTTGAATAGGGGAAGAAACTCTTGAAAATGTCGAGGAAGAATGCTGCTGAGCTTGGAGAATGTGCTCCTCACGTGCTTGAGCCGTGGATTGAGAAATCCAAGCTTTTGGGATGCTCTAGGGTTTCTAAACCCTTGATCTTTCTCCACTTGATGCCCTAGAAGAAAACCTCTTTTCTCCCATCTTACTCTCTCTCAAAATATTGCTAAAGTGTTTGTGAACACCCTTGGCTCGAGCCAACCCTTAAAAATAAGGGTGGAGTGGCCAAAAGACCAAAAAAACCCTAATAAAATTTCTGCAAAACGCGTAGGATCGATAGATAACCGATCTATCGGTAGTGGACTGATCAATCGGTGCTTATAACCGATCTACCAGTAGTGGACCGATCGATCGATGCTTATGACCGATCTACCGGTAGTGGACCGAGCGATCGGTAGTGACCGGTGCTCTGCAAAAATGCACTTCGGTATTTTAGCCATAACTTTTGACTCACTCATCCGATTTTGACGATTCAGCTTTTGTTGGATTTTTCTTTTGAAGAGGAACAACTTTCATGTTTTGAAAAAATTATAATTCTTCTTTATTCATGGACCAAAATGCCCCTAAGGCGGACTGGTCTGCAATGGGTTGCGACAGCCCAGATTTTCAATAGTCCCGACTTTGGAAATTGGACTTTTGACTCAACCCCGACTCAAAATCAGGGAAAGTGATCAGCATGAAACTTGAAGAGGGTTCTAGTACCTTTCTAAAAATTCAATAATCACTCGATTCCGAGCAACGATGACTAAACTATAGCCCTTTAAAGTTGAGGCAAATGCTGAGACAGACCTTTTCAACACCTACAACACCTCGAGTGTTTTCACACTCTTTTCCCTTGTGTCCAATACCCTACTCACACCTCATAAATCCTTCTCCATAGGTTTTTAACCCTCCTCAATGATAATTAAATTCACACCGACATGCGTGAGAGGCTCCGACCTCTTTATGCCTCATGCACTAGCACTATTCACCAACAACCCATTTAAATAGTTAGGATATTTTATACCCTTGATTTTACCCACTTAGAGTATCTTTACACTCTTTTTAAGACTCAAACCATGTACCTAAAACCCTCGCTTGACTAATCATAATATCAAGAACACAATGGGAGGCCTTAGGCCTTTACACACACACCATGTAAGGGCACTATTCACATGAACAGTGAACTCAATTTCTGGGGCTCTACAAAATACCACAACAAACTGATCTAAGTATGGACTGAAAAGGCTGTTCATCAACTCCATAAAGGCCGCAGGCACATTTGTCAGTCCAAAAAGCATCACCAGGAACTCGTAGTGACCATACCGAGTTCGGAATGCTGTCTTCCAAATATCTTCGTCTTTGACCCTCAATTGGTGATAGCTGGACCGTAAATCAATCTTTAAAAACACTTGGGAGCCTTGCAACTGATCAAATAGATCATCGATCCTGGGGAGAGGATACTTATTCTTGATCATCGCTTGATTCAGCAGACGATAGTCTGTACACAGACATTGACTCCCATCTTTCTTTCGAACAAATAACACCGGTGCTTCCCACGGTGAAACACTAGGGTGGATCAAACCCTTATCTAATAGGTCTTGCAACTGAATCTTCAGTTCTTATAACTCGGCTGGAGTCATTTCGATACAGTGTTTTGGATATCGAGGCTACACCCAATGTAACATCAATTGTAAAATCGATTTCTCTGGTAGGAGGGAGTCCTGGTAATTCATCAAGAAACACATCTCGAAATTCTCTGACCACCGAGGTATTCCCTAAAGTGTCATCCTCATCTTTATCAATCACCACTACTGCTAAATATCTAATACACCTCTTATCTAGAAGGTGACATGCTTTAATTGCGATATCAGCTTGGGTGCTTGACCTTAGACAATCCCCTGCATTTCGAACTCTGGAATGTCCGAAATTTGATATATTACCTTCTAGGCATTACAATCTACCATTGCATAGCAGTTTGTCAACCAATCCATTCCAAGGATGATATCATAATCTTTCATGTCCAATATGATCAAATCCACTAACATTCGTACACTATTGACAAGAATGGGACACCTATCAAAAATCATTTTTGTACGAAGTACTTTCCATGACGGTGTAGAAATAGACATTGCATGTGCAAATGTGTCAGGCTTATACCCTATATTCTTGGCAAAGTGTGAAGAGACAAACAATTGTCAATATCAATCAAAGCATAAGCAAGTGCTTAAAATATTAAAATTTTACCTTTGATGGCACCATCAACCTGCTGTGCTTCCTCTTAAGTGATTGCAAAAACTCGTCCCTTTCCACCTTCCAACGCCAATGGTTGAGCCTGATGGCAATCCCTCTTAAAGTAACCAGGCTTTCCACTCCAGAAACAAACTTTTACTTTGCAGTCTTTGGTCAAATGTGTATGGCCACACTTCTCGCACGTAGGCCCCGATCTTCCTGCAGATCCTTGACCTTTCATTTCTTCAAATTTTCTCTTCCTAGCAAACTGCTAGTTGTTCTTCTTTTTTCCAGGGATTTCCAACTGGCCCTTTGCCTCTGCCAGCACTAAACTGTGTCATTTCTTCATGTACTCCTTCTACCCTAAGCGCTTTGTCCAAAATCTTAGAAAATGAGGTAAACCTCTGAGCCGCTAATTTTCCTTTGATAGTCGGCTTCAATCCTTCTTCGAACTTCTCAACCCTCCACTGCTTGTCCTCGACAAACCTCACAGCGAAGCTC
The DNA here is from genome assembly GCA_015143295.1 of Tetracentron sinense. Classification (NCBI taxonomy): domain Eukaryota; kingdom Viridiplantae; phylum Streptophyta; class Magnoliopsida; order Trochodendrales; family Trochodendraceae; genus Tetracentron; species Tetracentron sinense. The sequence continues at coordinate 36,509,488 of CM026551.1, forward strand.
GAGAGCTGGTTGAACTTCTGGACATACTCACTGACCGACATATTTATTTGGGTCAGCTGGAGAAACACCATCTCCTTTTTCTTCTTCATTGATGCCGAGAAATGGCGTTCATAAAATAGTTCTGTGAACTTTGGCCAACTCACAGGCCTCTGGTGTGGTGGAACTATTCTTTCCACAGTGGTCCACCAATGCTCCATCTCTCCCTCGAGCATAAAGATAGCGAACTCAGGCTTCGCATCTTCGGGCAAGGACATAGCCCAGGAAATTTTCTCTAAACTTCTGATCAAGTTCTCCACCTTTTGCAGATCAGTCGTACCCGAAAAGGCTAACAGTCCAAGTCTTTTAAACTTCTCCAATCTCGTCGCAAGCATGTGTTTTGGTATGGTAGCAAATAGGGTTACGACTACCATTTCCGTTTCCATTCATATTTTGGGTCTGCTGTTGCTAAATCAGATTGGCTAGAGCCATAATAGCCTCAAAGGCCCCAGCAAAGGTATTCTCAGGTGCTCATCTAGGTGGCATGATTTTCCTAAAATTAGAAAATAACGAACTTTAACTAAGAATGAAATGAAATGAAAATACATTAAGAGTTTGATATCCAAAAAGAGACATTTCATTCATTTCATTTTTAATATATACAAACCACATTATGTACATAAACATACTACATCAAAGTATACAAAACTAGGGCAGTCAAAAAAGCCCACGTAGAAGGGTACCCGACCCTGCCCTGCCCTGCAAAGCCCTGCCCTTCCTAGCCCTTGGGCTGGGCAGGCCCCAAAATCTGGCAGCCCTGCTTATTAAGGGCAGGGCCAGGGCTCACCCTGGCCCTGCCCTTAATAGCCCGGCCCTGCCCTTTACAATACTGAAATTTCAAAAATATCCGTTAATAACGTTTTAAATATGAGGGTATAATTGTAATTTTCTTTTAATCCTCCCCTCTATATAAGGTCACTTGCGTATTCGTTGTTATCACTTCTCAAACCCTAATCTAATCGACGCCGATCTCTCTCTCTCTCTGTTCTTCACTTCATCTTCTTATTCGAACTTCGATCTCGAGTTCTTCTTAGCTGAAGCCGAAGCAGTGAAGTGTTAGACATGATGCCCAGAAAAGTCATTTAGATTGTTAGAACCTTATTAATTTGATTAATAAATGCTTCTTCTTAATTTATTATCTATTCATTATGGGTAATTGACCATGATCATAAGATGATCTATACGATATGAGATCTCGATAAAAGTCCATAGGATATATTGTAGGAAAGTTATGTGATTAGATTATCACAGGTGGATATAACTTTCCGATTCCTTATAGCTTATATAGTCACAGTTGTGGGTGAAGCTGGGCACTTCACTTATATGGCTGCCAGAATGCTAAGATGTTCTCAATAATTGAGATGTAGTTCTATCTCGAACTATTGTAGTGGAGACTACACATCAGCATATGGGTGCTTAAATGTACACTGACTGATTGCATTCAATGAGAGACCTCTTGCATAAACATACTATCAGATAGTTGGTCTCTCATTCACATTGAACGGTTTCGATGATCCTTAGATCTGATGAGTTCATCTATGACTAATCCAACAAGCTCGTATTTAGTCCGGTGTGTTGGACATTGACAATTGGCTACATCGAAACTATATAGGCAAATACTGAGAAGATGTCGACCTCTCAGGTTAAGGATATTCTGTCAAATGGACTACCTTAACTTACACAATAGGATTGCAAAGTGGATACCCTTAGCAATTGGTTCAAAACCAACTCGATGGTTTTCCTACAATATTATCTAAGGGACAAAGTAGTCTTATCATATGAGATACTTTACAATATATTACCTAATGGTAAGACAATGTGTTAATGTAAATATACATTTATAAATAAAGTAGATTAATACAAATCCGGAATGGCTTTTGTGGGCATATATGTCTAACAAGTTCAGCGTATACAAACTACTAGGTAGCAATGTTATAAATATTAACAATAGCATGCTTACATGTCAAAATAGAACAAAGCAGTTCAAAGCGGAACAAACATACTTTAATCAGATTGCGAAAATCATACTTCTTTGTAAGGTTAACAAATGCATACTTTTTGAAAAATCATACTTTAAACTATACTTTTCAAGTCACTTTGAAACATAATTTACAAGCAAGGTATTTAATACTCTTGAGTCAACCAAACTTTACGAGCAAGGCATCAAAAGCCCTTGAGTCACTTTCTTCTCAAAACCTTACAAGCAAGGCTTTAAAAGCCCTTGAATCCAACTTATAGCAACTTTACAAGCAAACACCCTTGAGCGAACTTTTGAACAAGACTTTACAACCAAGGTGGTAAACACCTTTGAGTGAAACTTTCTTTCAAGACCTTACAAGCAAGGTGATAAACACCCTTGAATCAAAACTTATATGCAAAGCTTTACAAGCAAGGTATCTAGATACCCTTGAGTCAAAAATCATACTTTGAGCAAAACTCATACTTAATAACAAAACCATTCTTTCAATACTCGTACTTAATACAAAACTCGACCCTACAAGCGTGTGATCATGCATATCAATTGTGGGCAATAGGGTAAGCAAGGGAATCCTCAAGGATCTCAATACTACTTCTTTACACATAATCCATAGCAATAGTTTACATGGACAAGGCCATAGAAATTGATTTCATCAAAAACCATACTCTCTATCCTACTATTTGTCAATGAACTACAACAAAGCAATTTAGTAGACTGTATCTACCTTTCGAGATCGAATCCTTGCGATCTATCGCTTTGGAAACACCTTGGAAGTGAAAACCGAACTTCTCCTATGATCATTAGCAAACACCCTACAAACCCTAGCTTTTCTTTCTCTTTTCTCTCTCAAATTCTCACTTAGAACTTCGGTAAACCCTAGCCACAAGTAAAGGGTTCTATTTATAGAGTTTGGAATTGTCAAAACACCAAAAAGCCCTCCCAAAATATCCTAAAAGCATAAAGTAGGTCGATCAAGGCAAAATGGGCATAGGAGTGGTTGACCGGGCTTAAGAGCAATCAATCGGTAGTGGAGGGGTTGACCATGTTAGTCTCAAGGTTACAACCTTGGGTACCCTTAATAGTTTTGACAATAACATAATAATGGAATAATAATTGTGGTACTAATGATTGTTCTAAGTGTTTGTTAAAATACAGATCATGAGAACATTAGCACATCTTCAAGGCTTAAAGAGTGAAAATCAATCAAGTAAAATCAAATGGATTTATTTAAGCAAATCATTCAACCATGTCCAAGTCATAAAAAAGAATATTCAACTCAAACCATTGGACTCAAGTGAAGAATGAAGGTTTAAGATCATACTCAAAATCCAAGTCGGATCTCAAACCAGAAAAGAAGATCTTACAGTGAAAGTCAAATCTAAAGATTCAAGATAGAGTTGAAGACTAACTCTCAATAAGACCTAAAAGTTTTGATTTATTTTATGAAAGTGTCTAGGACTTATGTAAGAAGTCCTAAGTATGGTCAGTTGAATGCTCAAATACTTAGATTGACCATAACAGTCAAAGACTTTATTGGACATCATTCTAAGGCCCTAGAAAATCATACAAATCATGCTAAAGAAAAGCCAAAAAAACCTAGGAATTCATTCTCATCATTAAGTTCTTTATCCAAAGTGAAATCAGAGTTTTTACTTTGATTTCGTCGACGAATTCACATGGGAGTTTTGAATTCATCGATGAAATAGGGACAGTAAATTCACTGTCTTCACTATTTTTGATCTCGACAACGAAATGAATTGGGGAAGCCAATTTTGTTGACGAAATCATGCAAAATTCTGAAAAAGCTGTAATGGCTAGTTTTCAATGGCATTTTTTTTGCATCTAATGTTTCACCAACGGCCATATTAGATGAAGAACTATAAAAGGAGTTCATAAATGAACAAAAGATAACTCTTGATCAATGCAATAACTCTCATCGTCTACTCTAACACTCACATTGATTTCTACATCAATCACACATTAGAAATCCCCAAAAATCTCATTTGAGTTATTCAACTCCTTTCTTTGAGAGATTTCATTAGAGTGTTGTTTAACTATTATCTAGCTCATTTCAGGAGCTTTATTTCGGATTGTAAATCTAAATCTAAATTTGCAAAGAAAAGTAAAGAATTGGTGGATTCTTGCAACTGAAGTTGTAGCTTCGAAGAAGTTAGGAGAGGATTGTGCTCTTCCAAGTAAAGGTTTGGTCTCGACCTGTAAGAGAGATTGTAAGCGGTTTGGGCTTCACCCAGGAAGAAGTCTATACGAGTAAAATCGTGGTGAATCCTTGAAGCTGGAAGTTGAAAGGCGGGGACGTAGGCTATCGCGACCCAAAATACCCCTTAAGAGTTAGGGATACTTTGACTCGTGACCGCCGTATCATACCTCTGATATGATACATAAGGCACACATGGAAACCTGTCAGAGTACATAGACAACATAGCGGAAATGATATACAATGCACAGCGGAAACAAAATACCCTAACATGGCGGAAACAAAGTAAACACTCCTATTGAACCAACAAAATATACATGTTTGTAAATATCCAAAAAGGTGGAGTGGACAAGTCTCACTCTCACTTAACAAAATATCAAGTATCTTTCTAACTACCATCAATCAATAGAAGTCGAAGTCACGACACCTATCTAAAGACCCATCGTCCTGGTAATGATCCATGGAAGGCTCTGGGTCGAAGTACTCTTCCTCTACCCAAGGTTCCGTACCACAAAGATCAAAAAGAGCCCGAGCACCAGCCGATGATAACAAATATCGACTAAGCGTGGAATACTCAGCGTATACAAACTAATAACAATAAAACAATAATAGCATAGAACATGCGAATCATGGAGAACGAAATCCTTAAAACATATATGAGCATGGAAACCGTGAAATAGCATGTGAGATGAGATCCAAAACCAAAACCAAAGCCAATATCGTGCGAGTCAAGCGATAATCATAGTCTTGTGAGTTCATAGAGTTCATGGAGTTATTTAGAATCATTTATGATCCGTTGAGACATAGAGCATAGAGCAAAACCATAAAGCCAATACCATAGAAATCTTAGAGCATTTCATTTGTGATCCTTAAAGCTTGTGAACCGATCTTAGACATTATCATAGAGTTCTTGTGAGTGTGTATCATGATCCTTAGAGCTTGTGAACCGATCTTAGACAAATCATAGAGTTGCTTAGAATCATTCCTTATAAGTCATTTATTGAAAAACCCCTTTTGTAACATTGAGAAATCCATGGAAAACATCGGTTCATGCGAGACATGCGAGCATATGAGCATATAAGAGTACTAGCATATTTTGACACCCAAAAACTCTTAGAGGCATTACTTCAAACACTTAGAGTGCATCATATTGATAACTTACATCCAAGTATAACACAACCTTTCTCCACATAACAAATCAAGGTACATATATAGTAGGTAATAAGAAGAACAACCCAAGGTAACTAGTAGTATTGCAAGATTGGTAGTAGAGTGTATCTACCTTGGTGAAATCAAAGACTTTGATTCCAAAAGCTTGAACAAGCAAGAACCTTGAGTTCTTGGTTGAGAAACACCAAAAGAAGGAAGAACTTGATCTCTCCTTCAAGCTTGAGCAACCACCTAGCTCCTCTCCTTCTTCTCCCTCTCAAAATAGTGCACTAAGGGTTTCTGAAACCCTAAGGCACGAACTGAGCCCTTATATGGGCAAAGGGTAGTGGCTAAAGTCATAAACACCCTTAATGAAGAAAATCTGCGTATGACCGATCGATCGGTGGTACAGACCGAGCGATCGGTGACTTACCGATCGATCGGTGGTTTCAACTGGTCGATCGGTTGAAAACACCCTCTCTAGAATTTTTCCCTATACAAAAAAGTTAACCGCTCATAGCTACCAAGCGATCGGTATAAGACCGGTCGATCGGAGGTTATCACCGAGCGATCAATGGTCCCCTGTTTTTTGCAAAACCCTATTTTCACTACTTGAATCTTCTCCAATCCCATTCCTAACACCTTAAATGCTTAAAGCACACTTCTTAAGAATATGTGAACCTATTAAAACATGCACACCATAAATCCAAACACGTATATTAACATAAAGCTCATTAGTGAACAAAACCACACTTGGGCACTATTCACACTTAGTGAAATGAAGATTCGGAGTTCTACATAGGCAGGTTTCCGAACCTCGAAAAAAACATCTTGGTGTTTAATTCCCCCTTGTTAATTTAATTCCGCATAAAAAGGGTTAATTAAAATTTAAAATTGCCAAAACCCTAATCACCCCCTCTCTAGGGTCAATACCTGGGCAACAGACCGGTCCTTTGCACACTATCTGGACAAAAATCCAATACAAATTTAGTGCGATGAGCGGTCAACCAGTCTGGTAGACCGCTAGTGGAGTGGTCGATCGGTTTGGTTAGCGGTCAACCGGTTTGCCTAGCGGTCAACCGGTTTGCTTTGGTTTTGGCCACTTTGGTTTGTTTTAATAAATGCATGCATGTGGCTAATACACATACTCACATAATTGAATACAAGACATGCTCATTTCATTTAATGAACGCATAATCCATAAATGCAAGATCTGGGGTTCAACAGAATATTTCAGGTTACAATATAGATGATAATCATGGAAGAACGGGACTAGAACTTACCTTGTTAAAGATGATTTCCCTCTTTGAAAGATCTCTGTTCTGGCAATGATATAATCCTCGAGGTTTTGTGTTTGATACATAGAAAGAAAGAGATGCCTAAGGAAGAAGACAAACAAGGGATTTTTGTCTGGTTTTGAAAATGTTACTAAAAGTTTTTTAAAAAGCAAAGAATTCAAGGCGACAAACATTAAAGATAAGTTCGGAACCCTTGAAAGGGGGAAGCACGGACGAGGAAGTTATGATTAGTTTCCAATTCTCAAAACAATTATGACAGATATGACGATGTTGTTAGCCAACTGGCAGTAATGAAGAGGTTGATATCTAGATGCAATAAATGCAAAGGATTTCGTCTGACGGTTGGTATGAGACTTCAACCATCGTTTCAATAAAAGCTGATAAATTGAACTGATTGAATGATGTCATTAACTGACAAGCTATCTAAAAATCAGAAAAACTCTGAATTTTGAAGATACATTCTGATATATTTTGATATATTCTGATACATTCTGATATATTCTGATACATTCTGATATGTTCTAATATATTTTGAAGCTTTTTGATTGCCTGCACAAGCGTCTTGCAAGTTGATGTATTTCGTCGCCTTTGCAGGCAAGGGCCTAAATATTGATGATGAAAAATGATGAGTTGACATGTGGAAGTTGTTTCCTAGTCAGATCGGAATTTGAGCTGATCAAAAGCCATGTGGTTAAAGATTATGATGATCTGAAAGGTTCAAATACCTTAAAGTATGCTACATTCGATAATAAGATCCGAACTCAGAGTATGCTATTTCACTCACTATGCCTTCACGACTAAGGTAGTTTGAGTACTCTGGTAGATGATATGATCAAAGGAATATATTTTGATCAACTGATATAATAAGCTTTCAGATGATGGTAGAAAGCTCAAATGAGGCATACTCCGTCAAGACATAATTCGTCCTTGGTAAGGTTTCAATAGAATCAAATTACTAAATGTTTCGAACGCCATTATGATGTTCTATTCTTCAAGACAGGTCTTGAATCAATGACATTTCGAGCTTATGTTGATCAAAAGCTCGAAGGAGTTATACTCCATTGAAACAAAAATGTGGTTACCGGTTTAGCCTCGTCTCCATAGGGATCAGTGGATTCAGATCACCATGTACCCTATTGCCTTGTCAAGGGGATTGATGTGTGTTTGTTCACTGTTGTAGAACCCTGAAACTCAAGTTCTTAGTTAGTGAATAGTGTCTGTGACTAGTGTCAGTGAATAGTAACTTTTAGGCCAAAAGGGTCTTCTATGTAATTTGGTGTGTGATGAATGAATAAAAAAGTTTGAAATCAAAACTAAATGTGTGTGTGGAGGTTAAAACCAAGGAAAAATATTGGACACACTCTTAGTGAGTTAAGGGGGAAGAGTGGAAACATTCTTAAGGATGAAAAATGGAGAAAAAAATGGCAAATTACAAAGTTCTAGTGAAGGCCGGTCGACCGCCCCCCTCTAGCCGGTTGACCGACTGTCCCCAACTTGCCCAAAAATGGGATGACAGTAGGTTTTCTAAGGTGCCTGGTCGATCGACTTGTGTGGGTTTTGCCCATTTTGGCCCTTTTAAGCCATTCATTAAGGGTATATGGGTCTTTTGACCACCCAATTGCCTATATAAGCCCAAACTCGTGGGCTTAGGGTTTCACAAACCCTCTAACTCATATTTTGGGGGGTTTTTGAGAGAGAAATAAGGGGAGAGCTAGGGTTTTGCTTGGAGATCAAGGGTGGAGCTTGGAATTGGTTCTACAAGCCTTCAAAAGGGTTTCTCTCGGTTCCACGGTGTTCCTAGAGCTTTGGATCAAGAGATTTGATCTTGTGAGGTAAGTGCAACTTACTACCTAGCTTTGTTAGAATCTAAGTCTTGAATGTGGTTTCAAATGTGGGCTTTTCTCAACAATGTTGGTAAATACTTCTACTAGTTGGCTTTGTTTTGATGTCCTAAGCAAATACACACACTCTCTAACTTTGCTATGGATTCAACCTAGAATTGAGGGTTTAAGTTTGGGTTTTTCATTCAAATGGGGATAATACTTCTATGTTTGATTGGTTGGGGTTTTTCCTTGAAGAAATTATGATTCTAAGTAAAGAGGCTTAGTAGCTATGATTATTGTAAACGCCTAAATTTACCACATTTCCTCCCCTCTCAACTCTAAGTGTTGAGATAAGGTCTGAGAGTAGAGGAATAACGCTAAATTTATTCTAAGAGTCGCCACCTACTTAGGGGAAGTAGGATCCCAAGATAAATCCAAAATAAGGGGTCTGCGGTCCAGAGTAGTCTAGGTAAGAGATCCATTTAGGTCCTGAGGAAGGGGTTAGGCCCCCCAGGACCTCCATCCAATGATGGTAACCTACTCACTGGGTCTAAGCCAAACATTTAAATCACTTAAAATTTCCTAAAACAATTATTAATTTTGCTAATCAAACATAAACAATCATAAAGGGGTATAAGATCTTTATCCTAGGTTGGGGTCGAACCCTGGCTCGGGTTGCCTACTTATCCGGTTAGTCGGAATGACCCTCATAGTAGTTCGGGTCCGTGACTGTTTTTATACTCGTTTCGGAGTGTGGTCACTTCCAACTCGTGTTTGAGTTGGGGGAGGGGAAGTGGAATTGAGATTTATGAATCTCATTCCGGGAGATGGTCGCGTAGCTAGGTGCTCATGGTGGAGCTCTTGGGGGCGTTCATTTATTAGGGTAAGTCTTTTTTGCATTTTGGGGGTTTTTAAATGTTTTTGTATTTTTTTGATTTTTTTGTATTTTTTAATTCTGGCAAGTTTAGCTAGTCAAGAACTAACCTAGGTGCCCAAGGTAGGCAAAAAAAGAAAACAAGCTACGGCCTACTCCTATAAGGCACATATATACATGAATTTATAATTTATACAAATAAATTAAATGAAGCTAAAAAAATAATTACATCAAAGTAAGGGTTGGTGCAAAGCTACTACGCCAAGGCCCATTAGACAATGATAGAAATTGATTAACCGGCTTTGGCCTAATAACGGAAACCGAAATCATATTTGACAAAAGTCTGAGCATAGACAAAATAATCAGGGGCTTTAGATCTTATGCCAAATACGTATAAAGGGGCTGCTGGCATTTTGGTCTTGAACAAAATAGACCCTTGATTCCCAATTTTGGGCAACACCATACCAAAAGAAACTAGTCCCAAACCAAATATTCTGAAGCCACTCATTCATAAAGTAACAAATACAGCCCCTCTCCCTCTTTGATTTAATATCTATAATGCAAAGCATACAACCACATACAACATACAAATGCAGCAACAAAATAGGGCGAAGATATACCTGCTCGCGGTTGCCGAAGAGATGGAAATGAAGGTGCTGCTGCTCCGGCTCGAGGAAGAAGAAGATCCCAGTCGAACTTAATCACAGAGTTTAAATAAAACTGAAATAAACAAAGAATGGGATGTCTGATTTCTTGCTACTGAGAAGTTGAGGAAGAAATTGAGTGCAGCTAAGTGAGAAACAGGACATAATGAATCTGATCGGAGGAATTGGTCGGGTTGATGGTCTACCCATGGAGATCTCTCTTCTATAGATCTGATCGGAAACAAGATTGAAAATAGATCTTCTCTCTTCCGGAGATCGGATTGGATCTGAAACAAAGGAGTTGTTGGCTGGAAATGAATTTGGAAATGGTGAGAACAGCCGAAGTTAGATCCGAGATTGAAAATGAAGAGCTGGTGAGAAGAGCTGGTGAAGATGAATACGGCTCTGTCTAAATTTGGATCAGGAGATCTCAGGGAATGGCAATGGCTTATTGCTGGCCGGATCCAAGGGAGACAAGGAGATGGTGAGCTGGTGTGCTGGAGCTACCGGCGATGGGGCTGCACAGGTGCTATAGATCTAGCCAGAGATGAGGTGCGATGGGGGAATGAACTTAGATCTTCTTCAGATCGAGATATCGGAGAAGATGGAATGTTGTTGCCGGAATGGTGAAGCTCGCCGGGGTTTCATAGCTCACCGAAATTGCTGTTGGTCAGAGTACATGGATGGATGATGAGAGAACTGCAACTCGTTGGAGATGAGATCCACCAAAAGATATGAAGCTTGAAAGGATTTAGCCGAAATCAGGTGAAGATTCATTGCTGCAATCGCAGGCGAGAAGGAGAGAAAAATAACCTCTGGTGGTCTACTGTTTTCGCAAAAGAAGAAGGAGAAAAGGGAAAAGAGTAAGATGAGATTGAAAGAGATTTTTACCTCAACAATCAAGAAGAAGAGCCATTGGATTCGGCTGGAAGTGGTCTGAAACGGTGGCGTTTCTCCTTGCTGATCGACGCCGGAGATGGATGATCCTGGAGCTTGATCGGAGGCACGATGGTAGGGATTTGGAGCTGCTGAAATGGCGTGAACAGGGATGTCCTAGCTGCCAGAGAAGGTTGAGCAGAGGGAAATCGAGGGATAGGAGAAGAGACACTGGCCGATTTGAATTTATGATCAGAGAAAGGGAGAGGCGAGCTGCAGGTTCGCTGGAAATAAAGACCTGGCCGAAGCTAAGCCTCGCGTGGTGATGGTGCTGAAGTCGAACCAGGGAGAGAGAGGGTGGTGGAGCTGCCGGTGCTAATGGTGAAACTTGCCGATCTGTGGAAGGTGAAATCCTTCGCTGATCGGGGGACAGAGGCGGGAGAGCTGAACAAGCTCGGTTGTGACCGGAGCTTTCATTGCCGGCGAGGGTGTGCGAGATTGGACTGGACAGCGGCTGGGATTGAGATGCTTGGCCGGATCAGGTGCTGCTACCGCAATGGCGTGATCTCGCCGGAGGAGAAGACTGATTCAGCCTTGGTTGATGTAGAAGTCACCGGAGGTGGCTGCTCAAGTGTGGCGAAGGGGGATCTGGGGAAGAAGAGAAGAGAGAGGAAAGCTATCCTCGTTTCACCGAATGAGCTTCCTCATTTTCAAACCCTATTCCAAGCTTATATGAAGATGGGTATGGGCCTTGGGCTCTAGGAGACCCTGGATTTGAATTTGGGGTTTGATCTTTAGAGATGAATTTGGGTTTTAAACATGGACTAAGGTTTGGACACTTGGGTTTTGGGGCTTGGGTTTTGAACACTGGAGAATGGGCCGTTAAGTATGGAGCGGGTTTGGGTTTGGGGAACTCTTGAGCAGCGGACTTCTCTCCCCCTTTCTCTCTCTCTCAATTCTACCAACTCAACACTCACGAATGAAATAAATTAAATTAAATTAAATTAATTAAAAAAAAATTTAAAAGAAAATAGGATTTTAGGGGTGTAAAAATGGGGTGTTCACAATTATTGTGATTCAATTGATATGAATGATGTTCTATGACCATGCTTGAATGTTCAAGGGTTTCCTATGCTTACTATGATGTTCTTAAATTGCATATGATTATGGTTAAGGGTTTCTAAGTATATTCTAATGCTTTTATGATTTTACTTAGGCATGTATTGAATATTTAAAGCTTTCCAAGTATATTATGATGCTCAAAATTACCTTATGCGCACTATGCTTTGCACTATTGATGATTTCTCATAAGTACGGGTATCCGACATTCATGAACTTAGAAACTATAATAAGAATTAATAAGTCATAGCTCACAAGCTCAAAAGCATTGATAAAGCCAAACGTTGGGTTGATCAAGGATAGGGCATATCCAAGGATATGTCATATCTGGCTCAAAGTAAATCTCATAAGTTGATAAAGCCAAACTTAGCGCTGGTCAAGGATGATGGCACGCCTCTTCTATGTACCTTCACTGAAGGACATTTACATGCTCGACTCATAAATCTCTAAAGGGTGTTATCATCTGGCTCATAAGCTTATAAAGATCTCAAAAGTTTCATAAGTCTCATAAGCAAAGATCTCAAAAGAACTCATAAGTCTAATAAGCAAAGATCTCGAAGGAACTCATAAGTGATTCTCATAAGCTCAAAGATCTCAAAAGAACCTTGATTCACACAAGAACTCAAAAGACTCATAAGTTACGGTTTCTCATAAGACTCATAAGTTTGATTTTAATAAAAGCTCATAAGAGTATATTTTTGGAAAACTATGCACATTTCTAAGTAAGAGGTATATTTGGTTTCTGTGCTCGATTTACAATTTTGATGAACTGTTGCATGTTAATGTTTCATAACATTGTTAGATAGTAGCTTGTATCACGCTGAGTATTCCATGCTCAGCCATACATTTTATGTCGGCAAGTCCGTTTGATATTTGTACTCTCGGTTCATGGGTCGAGGAGGACTACGGTGAAGAGGAGTCAGAAGAGGCTCAACAGAAAAGGATAGGAACTTGGATAGGTGACTTTATCCTGGACACTATTGAGTGGGAGTGAGGGAGTGATTGTATTTTGTTATTTTGTTAAAGTGGGCATGTCCACTTCGTACTTTTGTCATGTACAGTTTTGTTATAACTTGGAATACTGTTGATCATGTATAAAAGAAATTTTTTGTTCAACTTCCGTTATGTTAGTTGCCTTGTTTATTTATACAGGATGGTATGGTATGATGTACAGTCACATTCAAAATCTCTCCTAACTCCTAGGTGATATTTTGAATCGCAATAACTGCACCCCATAGGAACGGGCATGCATGTTCCCTTCATCTCCTATTCTAGTAGTATGGATTACTTATGGGCTGACAGTCAAGACGGAATTTTGGATGTATCTTGCCCCATTTCCTTGTGGGCTATTGGAGGAGTGTGGCTTCCATAGTCTCATTCTCTCATATTTGATGATTGAGGCCTAACGGTGGATATCGCATCCACCCTGAGAATGGTGCTCTCGTCCAACACTTATGATTTCTATAGGACAAGGTATCTCAAAGGCGTATGACCCGCCTTTATTGTACGATGATTTATATGTATATGTATATATATATATATATATATATATATATGGGGAAGGACTATGAGATGTGGTCTGGAGGGTTAGGAGAGAATTTGTTAAAATAGATAAACTCTTTCTTGAAATAGTTTACTCTTTTAATATTTGAAGAATGTATCCAAATGATTGTTTTAGGTCATAACAATCAAAAGGGTTAAACTGTAACTGAAAGTTGGTTACAGTGGTTTGATGAGCTGATAGCTCTTTCTCAACAGAATACGCTCCATTTAAAAGATAGACTCCCTTTAACGGAATACATCCATAATTTAACAAAATAACTCCACTCAACGGAATACAGTTCACATATGTCAGAATTAGTTAGATGTCATGTCAGAGATATTTTTGATGAGATATCATTGATTAGACAGAGACTTTTCTCTATAAATAGAAGAGACCCGAATGGATTAGGGGACTTTTGAAGACTTTTGGAGATTAGAAGATTCTTCTCAGACTTTAGAGAGAAATTCTCCTTCTCAGATCCCATATGTGTTCTTGAGTGTTCTGGAGAGAAAGGCTGCCAAATCAACATACATTCTTCATTGTTCCCTCTTCTCTCCCCTTAGATCATGTCCTATTCTCATTTCTATTCCTCTCTTGTCTTGCTCTTTCAGGAATCTGAAGAAGGACAGTTAACAAAGTGTAGCTGGACTCCTTCTGGCTTGCAAAATAACCCAAAGATACTTGAGGAGGAGGTTGTAGACAAGGATCCGGTGATCCCAATAAACAGATCTTCAGTTGCAGACAAAGATCTAGTGATCCTACTTAGCAAGCTTCCGAATTCTTGGATTCAACATAGTGCATACCGTCATTGTTCTTGAAAATGCAACCCTAATGAATAAGCATATTTGTAGTAGTGTATAGTCATCGTTTAGTATCGATAATGTTCCGTGAGTATTGACAGAGACTGGAAAAATATGAAAAATTGATTAAAAATATGATTTACAAGAGCATTATAGGTTTTAAAACAAATTCCAATGAATGAAAGACATTTTCCAACGATTACCCAACCTTGAAGTTATTTCTTTTGGAAAAAAAATATAAAACTTAAAAAAAGAAAGAAAAGCAATAGGCATTCTACGGTAATGACATTGTTTAAAGGATGAAATATACCTTATGGATAATAATGAATCCCGGAACCTCAAAATGGTAGTCGTAAGCTTGGTCCTTTGGAAGTTCAAGCCGTGGAAGTTCAGGCAGTCGGAAGAAGGGATCAATAGGAAGGCGATTATCGATGCTTAGGTATTTTACAAGGAAAATAATCACCTCCTCGGGCAATGACGTGAGGAGGTGCGTCTTGGGTTCCCTTTTAATGCCACGTGTCCGTCATTTAACTCTATTTAACAGGGGTTAAGATTCACTCACCTCTGGGGTTCACCCATCTACCCTTGGATTTTTAAAAAATTAAATTAAAAAAATTGTAATTACAGGAGTTAAAAAAACTAACTAGGGTTCATAGGAGTTGAGTTGGCTTTGTTAGAGCGAGGAACAATAGTTTGCTCCTTGCCGGTGGAGCGAACTATTGCTCATTTTATAATGATAAAATAAAATGGTAAGACCAAGGTTACAATGGTACCAAGGTTATCGAAACGGCCTTTATGCTGTGTTTGGTTGCTAAGAAAGTTAGAGATGGAAAAAAAAATAGGAAGAAAATTCAATTTTCCGTTATTTGGTTACAAAGAAAATGAGAAAAGGAAAAGAAAGTGGGGAGAAAATTTTAAATTTTTTTATATCAAACTATGGATTTAATATCTTTTAAAAAACCATGGATTTTGAAAAGAAAAGGGAGAGAAAAAAGTATCGGGCTTCCCTTCCCTCCCCTCGTCTCTTCTTATTTCTCAGTCATCCTCTTGCTTGGTTTCCAACGAGCTTGGTGTCCGGTTACTTTATTCCGGCGAGCTTAGTTTCCGGTTACTTTACTTCGGCGGTTTTACTTCGTTCCCAAAAATAGGAACAAATCGTTCCTCAAATTTGTTCCCCTTCTTCATTTGATGAAGGGGGTTATTTATAGATTTGAAATCAAGGTAGATTGGAATTAAAATATCTTTGGATTGGGTTGAAAACATATGAAAATGTGAGAGTTTTGGTAAACTCGGTTTGGGTTGATTTAAACAAGTTGAAATAGGATTATGATATGTTTTAATCTTGATTTGGATAAGGATTTAAGTATTAAAATACTTTTTAATAGTTCCATCATTGGTTTTTAGTTGAAATAAGTAAGATCCATAAAAAAAATTGGGAAAAAATAACAGAGCTGGGAACATCCCTATCGTGAGGAAGATGATAGGGACACAACCGGTATTATTTTAATTGTTTTGGTTTTTTGAAAAAAATAAAAAATGTAAAAATAATTTTGAGTAAAATTAAAAATTTGAAGTTATTTTAAAGGATCAGGTGTATTTTGGTAATTTTAAAAAGATAAGGATATTTTGATAATTTTTAAAAAGTTCTCAACAAATTATCTCTCTAATTTTCTAGACAATCAAATGACGGAAAATTTATAATTTTATCTTTTTTTCTTTTGTTTTTCAGATTTTTTTGACAACCAAAATCAGTTTAGGCATTTTTTCCATGAAATGACCAAGGTTATAACTTATAATAGTAAAAAAAAAGGCGCATGTCATTAAGAGATTTTTAAAAACGTGGTTTTTTTTAGAAGAAAGGGATCTGGCTCCTCTACTTGAAGAGACGTGCTAAATCTTTGCTTGGGCTTAACCCAAGCAAGACACGTCACCACTTCAAGATCCAACGGCCCACGATTCTAAATTCTAAAGCTACGAGTTTTACTAAAACGAAGAAAGGGCGCCATTTCAGTTTCAAATTAACCCCAAATATCCTTCTCTTCTCAGACGCTGCAAATTCAGAATCCAAGTAAAACCCGCTCGATTTCCGGCCAAAATCTAATCGGAAACCTAGAAAAGGAGATAAAACGAAGAAGATACGAAAGAAAGGGGTTCTGGCGACACCGCTCTCCACTGCTCTCTCCAGGGTTCCGACCTCCCTCTCTTTCGAATTACTAACAAAGTAGAAGAAAAAAAATTCGGGCGTGTTTCACAGTTTCAAAAGCAACTACACAGTTCAGGAGCTCTTCCCTTTCTCCTCTAATCGTCGTTTCAAGAACAGAGATTAGATTCCGGCGTTATTTTGATGGAGGTGGAGCCATGAAGACATCGGATTGAGAGACGGCGTTTTGACGGGCATTGACTTGCACCGGAGAAAGAGAAGGCGGCCCGAGGTGTGTACAATAGTCGGTCGCAGTTTTTTCTCCGTCGGATCAGGATATTGCTTGGGTCTGTGAAGGTCAAGCTCCTTCTCTCTCTATGTATTGTCTTTGCCCTTGTTTTCTTCGCTTCCAGGAGCGATTCTCTGATGGGATGGAACCCTCACTACCCTTCTTCGGCTTCTTCTCCCTCAAGGTATGCTTCGTTTGTCTCATCGCTTATTTGTTTTTGTGTTTTGATTCTGATTAGTTTCGAAGTTTATGAATTCACGAAATGGGGATTTGGGTTTTGGGAGATTGTCGATTGGAGTGCTCACAAGGTGTTTGCTTTAATGTTTTTATGTTTCAAGCGTTGCTAATTCTCTGCGAGACACTTTTTTTGGAGGATCGATCTGATCCAGAAACGACTGATGTTGAACGGACGGTATTCGAGTAACTTGTCCATTATCTTTTTGTTGTTGTCTCCACACAGATGGTGAATGGGTGCATTATTCTCAAATTGTTGTTCTTGAGAAAGACTTTAAAGTTGAAATTTAGATCTACCTGGCTGCAGTTTTTCTTCTTTTCTTTTTCGACTTAATTGAATTGAATAATGGAATTGATAGCCATGAAGTGCCATCTACTGGATCACTCAAAGCTTTTCCCAAGTAGTAAAGTTTTCCCCCTTTTTACTTTCTCTCTCTCTCCATTTGCATTTTCTGCACATCGATTCTGATCATTGTTTAGGTTGAATTTTTGGGTTTGATTCTTGTTTTCTTAATGTAGGTTTTGTTTCGCGGAAATTCTATAGTGATTTTTCTGTTTTTGTTGTATTAGAATATTTATGTTCAGCTTCAATAAACTCTAGGATTATAAGGAGATATCATGATACTTTTTGGTTTTGGACTTTTATTGATGTTCTGCTCCAATTTTTTTTGGGGGTTACTCATTTAAACTTTTTGTCACCTCCTTGTATTTGGTTTTTATTTGATTTCAACCTGCTATTTATTTGAAATTTTGATATGTTTTGCAGCGTTGGTGTTTTATTGGTTTTTGGTATTTGAGGATTTTATTTTAATTTATTTGAGGACGTATATCTTCTGTTTAGATGAGTTTATGGGTATCAAATGAACTCTTGACCAGGAAATTACAGTTTATTTTATATTAATCTCGATGAACTGATAGAAAACAGTCTCTCTGACATATGTGAATTATGCTTCTTCTCTTTCTATAGAACCTGAACTCTTGACCTTGATGCAGATGCATTTCTACATTCTGCAGTGAGTGTACGAGTTAAGGTGAAACTCTTCCAAACAAGTGGGTGAATTTTTCTTTAGAAAATCATCTCCAGAAAGCAACCTCTGTAGGATTCCAGGAGAAGAGCTCATTATATGCATGACTTTTAATTCTGTATCGTGTGGTTGAACAATTAAAGTTTTAAAAGGAAAGCTGCATGTTACTGCATTTTTTGGTGGTACACATTTGTGGATAGGAGCAATGCAAACTAATGTAGTAGCACTGAAGTAGAGACTCCTAATGTAGATTTTCCACCCCCATTCCGATTATCCTCCTTATTTAGATCAAACCTGAAATTAGGTTTGTGTGCACTCTGCGACTTTGACAGTATAATATTCTTAAGATAGGCTTTTAGACTATCTGAGGGTGGATCACTTTTACTTCACACCACATGTATTGCAGCAGCCCTACTACAGGATGCATAATGAGCCACAACTTGTTTACGAAGAGAATTTCTCTTCCATGTATTCATCAGCACCGTGTACCCACCCCTGCAAGATACAGAAAGCTCAAATGCTAACAACATGACAACTTATCCATAAAATAATAAAATGTTAGTATTCATAAGACTGAAAAAAAAAATAAATCCTTTTAGACACCTTGACCAATAAATGATGTAAAGAGCAAGAAGAACAAAAGATGTTGAACATAGTGTGTAGAAATAAGTAGCATGTATTACAATTGTTGTTTTTAACAATAAATTACATGATAAAAATCATAGTCCGAAAACTCAGTGAGTTGCCGAGTTTCAAAATCACAGAGACATGGTGATGAGAGGGATTCAACCAAATGATTCTCCAGACCCCTTCATGAATGTTTTTGGAAACTCTACTACTTGGGAAAAGCTTTGAGTGATCCAACAGATAGCACATAGGAAATTAGGAGAAGTGCCTAAGCAACAGGAGGCATGAGGACATGATCTTGGGAGGTATCCAAAGATGCAGGTGGCATGTAGTTTGGGTGCTAGGGGATAGTCTTGCCGTTGGTAGCAACATGGAATGCTGGGTCATGTGTACCCACCACCTGCTCCATACTCTCCTTCTCAACCTTGAGCTTTACCTTCTCATCCTGCAACTCCCATCTTTTCAGCCTGCTCATGTGTACCCACCATCAGCATGTCAATGGTCAATACATACATATGGACAAGCATATGCATGCATATGTTGTAACAGATTGGCTTCTCGTCCCAATCACATATAGCAGATTGGCCAAGTATTATCAAATAAATAGAACTTATGAACTTAAAAGCAATTCATATTCCATAGCATCTCTACAATAAAGTCTACAATAAAGTTGACTGTATTGTAACTGAGTATCATTTATCTCTGCGTGGTACCATACGAAATAACTGAATAGCAACCTAAACATAACACTTTTCAACATATAGCAGGATCCTTAATAGTAGGTAAACAATGTATAAACTCAGTATCTACTATTGTATATAAGTTTTTTGTACAACATCATGCACCAAACTCTATAACTTGCACTGCATATATAAAATCGAGAAGTGTAAGGCCTTCTAGACAGTTCAATAATGAACCAGAAAGAATTTCCCAATAAGAACTCCAATAGAGTTATAACATAAACAAATAAAAGATCAAAGGCAAATGGTTCAAACATAATTATGAATATTCGCCAACCCCAACAAATCTAATGCTTCAATCACTCAATAAAGACAGAAGAAAAATAAGAATGACACGACCTTGAAAGTGATCAAAACAGCACAAACAATTCATAAATTCTATATTTTTCAGAAAAAATTAAAGAAAGAAAGAAAGAAACTGATCAATACAATTAAAATCAGTAAGCTGCTAATCCGAGAGCTCTTTCCCAAAAAATCTAATTCCCGTTTGCCTATCCAAGTAGAAACCCTAAACCATACCAAACTCAAAATCTTACCAATTCCATTTCATTTATCTGAATACCAAACATATCCATTTAATAGAAGATATAAATAAAATTAAACCCCAGGCTTCCAATAGAAGAGGGTAATCTCAAAAACAAGTAATCTAACAAATTATTCATATATCTGAATACCAAACGTATCCATTTAATAGAATATATAAATAAAATCAAACAACCCCAGGCTTCAATAGAAGAGGATAATCTTTTAAAAAAAGAATCTAACAAAATTACCTTCAAAATGTTTGATCGGTAATGATCTGAGGAGGCCAAATAAATTCAGTAGCTTGAACATCATCGATGTAATCAATGAGCCAACCACCGTTCTGATCAGAACCCTTATCCACAAATCCCTCAGAGACCCTCAATTCCAATTGAAAACTTCCAAGACTACCCAGTATATAGTCAAGATATGGAGAAATCAACCATATATATGCAATTAGGTCGACAACAAAAAAACTAAAATAGTGTGAACTACCCATGAAGAAAGATCGTGGTTGCAGAGAAAAAGAGCAGATCTTCAAAGATGCGACAGGTAAGACTTAAGAGAGAGAGATTGGCTAAGAAACATTTGGATTGTACACCTGAAAAAGGAATGGAACTTGAGGAGAGAGAAGAGGTGGTGGTGAGGAAGAAGAAGAAAGGAAGAAGAGAAGGAGATTTGGGGTTAATTTGAAACTGAAGGAGAGGGGTGAGAGAAATGGCGCCTTTTTTCGTTTTAGTAAAACTCGTAGCTTCAGAATCGTGGGCCGTTGGATCTTTAAGTGGTGACGTGTCATGCTTGGGTTAAACCCAAGCAAAGATCTCAGCACGTGAGCCGGATCCATATTTCCCAGTTATGAAACCCTAGGATGTAAGCCGTGAACTGTTTCTCTCTATCTGGTATACTTTGGTAGCATAAATCGGAGGTTTATGAAGGGTTTTGGATTCTCGGAACTTCAAAGAGCTTCAGCTCCGTAAGCTTCGCGTTAATGGTGTACCTGTCTCCCAGACATCAAAACCAGTCAAGCTCAACGACTCCATTAACATAACCCTAACTGTACTAATATCTTTTATTTTTGGAAATCTTTAGCTCCTTTGATACTTGCAAAATTCTTTTCATTCTTATCGTCTGACAGTTTCTTACTTTGGTATATTGTAGTAATGGCAGCAGATGTAGTTGTAGCACCCGAGTCTGCGAAATCGTGCTGTGCAGTGGTATGATTTTCGTCTCAGAACTCGGTTTTGATTTATTCGAGAAGTGTTGTTTGCACTTTGCACGCACCTTGACCTTTTGTGTGTGTGTGTGTGTTAATCTTCTTAAATCAGTTGAAAGAGAGATACTCCAAGTTGGAAGAGAAGCGGAATGCTCTTCGGCAAGCCGTAAAGCTCCTGGAACACGAAATCGATAAGTTCCAAACCAAGAATCTCAATCTCAAGAAATGTAAGGGATTGAATTTCTAT
Organism: Tetracentron sinense; assembly: GCA_015143295.1. NCBI lineage: Eukaryota > Viridiplantae > Streptophyta > Magnoliopsida > Trochodendrales > Trochodendraceae > Tetracentron > Tetracentron sinense. The sequence goes on from CM026551.1 coordinate 36,530,880, forward strand.
CTATGCCTAATCCATTTTTTATTTTTATCCTATTTTGAAGTCCATCTTTCTTTATTCATTGCGCAAATGGGAATGATGAACGAGTCATATGATTTGAGCTTATGCCAATTGTGCTTGCAGACTGGATTTAGCATATTAGATGAATAACAATGGTTCTTCTTTTGTTTTGCAGCATATGAGGAGGAGAAAGCGCGAGCGGACACTGAGAGAGAGGAAAAACTGAAAGAGGCTGCTGTTAGAGTTGTTCTGGAGAATGAGATCTCTAACTTGAAGTCTGAGATTGCTTCGTTACAGAAAACAGGAGGCTCAAGAGATCTATATGAAGGTGAGGAAGTGACACTGCTTCAAAATCGTGTTTCCGAAGGGAAGGCCGAAATTACTCGGATGAAGGAGCTTCTTCAGAAAGAGAGGCAAAGGGGAGATTCAGAGAGGAAGAAGGCCGAGGCAGAGAAGAAGAAAGCTGCTGAAGCATGGGAGATAGTAGAAGCTGAAAAGAGTAAGGCCAAAGAAGAAAAGAGGCTTGCTAATATTGAAAGGGAAAGGGCTGAGGAAATTGTTTTTAGGTTGGAATCATTAAAAACTGAAGCTAATCAAGCAAGATTGAAATTTATTTCAGAGATATCAAAGCATGAAGAGGCAAACAGAAGGCTTGAAGCAGAGAAGAAAAAAGCAAGTAGAGAAAAAAAATTTGCTGATTCGGAGATGACAAAAGCAGAAGAGCAGAGGAAGTGTGTGGAAGCAAATAGGAAGAAGACAGTGGATGAAAAATCTTGCGCTGATAATTTGTCTCAGCAGTTGGAGGAGGAGAGGCGAAGGAATGCGGCATTACAGAAGGAGATAAATGAAATAGTGTCAGCTAGAAAAATGGACAATTCTCATCCTGTCCCATCTGATAACAATATCACTGCTGAGACTGCTGAGGTGAAGCTTTTGAAAAAAGAGCTGAAGTTAGAAAAGATGCAAGTAAAGCATGCTAAGCGAGTGGTTAAGTTGGAAAAAGTTCGAAATAATTTACTTCAGCAGGAAATATGTCGAGTAAAGCAGGAATGCATCCAATTCTTACATCGCCTGGATATATTAGAGGGCTGTTTCTCTCGTAGCATCGAAGGTACAGGTGATCTGGCAAAGGTTGGTATACTCATTCAGCTGGAATAGTTATATATTTTGCACACTTAACTCACAATTAGGACATTTTTTTATTATGCAATGGTGATAATAATGGAATTTATTGTTGGAAATTATCATACAGGTTTTTGGTGTATTTGCAAATTTTATTTAGAGCAAATTTTGTTTCAGCACATAATTGTTGAAACAGGAAAAAAAAAAATCCTGTCCATCCACTCCAGTTATGCTATTTGCTACTGCTTTTGATTTTACTGGGAAGTAAAGTTGGCAATGTACACTTGTGTATGAGCACTTGCTTGATATATGTTTGCTGTAATGACAAGGTAGGGGGAGCAAAATTTTGCTCCTAAAGAGTTCTATGCCAAGGAAAAATTTTAAATTTTTTTGTGGAACAATGGTGGTATGCTTTGGAAAGCAGGCTTTCTTACAATAATGAAGCAATTTTACTGCAGTATTTCTCTTTTTTTTTTTTTTAAATTTGTTTTCCGTTTTGAGGTCTGCTAGAATTAGAACTGCCTTCTAGGCTATAGAAGTAACCAGCATTTACTTTTCTTTCATATAATACTAAATGAATTAACATTTAACAGGTATTAGGTAACTAGGGTTGCAGTCATAGTTGTTAAATGCGTTGCCTAGGTGAGGGGTGGAGCTAGGATTCTCTTGTAGTAGGGGCTAACTATGGGGGTGTAGCCCCCAAATTTTTTTTGAGGGCCAAGTTCATGGGCCATCGCGTCTATTTGTGTTCGTTTGTAAATAATATTTTTTTTTGGAAGTTTAGGGGGGGGGGGGGGGGGGCTAGATCCCCCGTCCCTCGGTTCCGCCCCTCTCCCAGGCTACGCCCCTAGTAAAATAGTATATGCCCCCTAGGCCCCATGTGACCCCGCCCCTGGCCTAGGTTGTAACGATCCCAAATCCCACCTTAACCAAAGTGGGACCTTGGGCTATCACATTCTTAAACCTGCTTAAATCCCATGACATACAAGGCATACTAACTAGTAACTACGAGTCTCCAAAATGAGAAATAACAAAATTCGATATATAAACAAACCATCCTGCACAAGTCTGACCCGTAAGAACAATAACCCATCATAAATAAAATCCAACGAAGGTATACAACTCTAAGCAACCTCATCCTGAGTAACATAAGTCTATTACAATCCTTACAAAACGTAAAACAAGGCCTAATAGTATGGCCACCTATCCAACTCTCAAGCTTCCTCAATTGGAGGCTCACCTTCTTCTTTCTCCTCGACGTAAAACTACTCAACCTATGGCTCCGCCGTGTACTCCTACTCTATACATGCCGACAATAACAAGTTAATTGAGTAATGAAAACACTCAGCGGATAAGCAGTCCAACTAACAACATTATATCATTAGAACATACTCAATATTGTAATCATTTCGTAAACATATAATCAGAGTGCGTAAGAGTATGCCAGACATATCATATTTTCATCTTGACTTGTGAGCGTGAGAGACTCTTAGACTTAATCTTACATGATGCATGTTCTAATGAGCTTGCGAGATATTTCTTATGAGATTCCATGTCCCTTCCGCGGACCAATACTTATGAGCTTGTGAGATATTACTTTTTCGAGCTGTGTTTGCATACTTGTGAGACATGTGAGACTTATAGACTTACCATGCAAATAAACGTGTGCTTGAGTGTCGCAATTGACATTCGAGTAGGTCATCCCTTAGGTTTCGATCTCCCACAATGGAAACTCCACCATAACGTCCCATATTGAATGAATAGAGAATTCCCGGTCTGGAAGACTTCCCTCTAAGTTTTGGTTTACCCGAATATCGATCACTATTCAACATAAATAGGACATAGTTTAACACAAGAATCACAATTAATATTTTAGCATAGTCCATTCATTTTCATAACACATTTCATAAACATTGATCCCATTTCATTTCCATCCCTCTATTAAAACACCCTTCCTTCGTTTCCTACAACCCATTCTCAATTTCAAACATACATAACCATAGACATACATCCAAATCCCATCACCATTTATTCAAACTCAATCCATCATCATTTCCTTTCCACCATTTCTAACAATTCATCAATTAACAAACCCATAAGCTTAAAACCACCATCTCCCAACATCTTGAACACATGCCAAAATTTCAATTTCATAGTAAAATCCCCCATTCACCATTATATATCCATTTCCATTAAAATCATGCAAGAAAACTCTAAATCAAACATACTTAAGTATAGAGATTACATAATGGAGTTAAGTTAGAAGGCGTATCGACCTTTGAGATCATTCCCTTCGATTCAAAACGCTAGAGAAGGCTCCTCAAGGCTTTGGGGGTGATCTCCAAGCGTTAATCTCCTTTCTCAAGCTAAAATTTCCCTTCTTCAACAATCTCCTTTCTTCTTCAAGCAATCTCTTCCTTAAAACCCTAGGTTTTCTCTCCCCTTTTTGCCAAATTAGGTTTAGAAAAGTTAGAATCCTAAAACCTTCGAAATAGAACCTCTATTTATAGCGTAGGGGTTTAAAACTCTCATTTCCGTAACTCTTTTAAAAATATGAATTGCGATTTGCGATCGATCGTCATATCTGGGCGATCAATTATTGCTTGCCTGGCGATCGATCGTCGCATCCGTTGCGATCGATCGTCGAAGAAACCAAAACATTCCAACTTTTCTGGTTCAGGACGATCGATCATCACATTAGTGCGATCGATCGCACACCAAAAACAGAGGCTTACCCAGTTTTCAGGTTCTTCGCGATCGATCGTCGGTTCCCATGCGATCAATCGTCGGCTCTAATTTTTCATCATGTGATCACTTAAACAATTAAACCACTCTACACCGCTTAGATATAATTAGACATGCATAAAAACATAACAAAAGACCATTCTACTCCTATTAAACAAGATGGAAACGAAAAAAATCAGATTCGGGTCTCTACATCCTCCCCCCCTTAAAAGAATTTCATCATCGAAATTTTCGTACCTTAGATAAATAAGTGCAGAAACTTTTCGCTAACTTCATCCTCTCGCTCACATGTAGCTTCCTCCTGAGAGTGGTGCTCCCATTGATAGAGTACTAGAAAAATGACTTTGGTGCGCAGGACTTGCTTTTTCCGTTCCAAGATTTGAGCCGGTTGCTCAACTAGAGTATTTCCAATGGATCTAAATCAATGACGTCCGAAGGATCCGAGATGTACTTCCTTAGCATAGAGACGTGAAAGACATTATGCACACTTGCCATGTGGGGTGGCAATGTAAACCGATAAGCAACTTCTTCGATCCGGGTGATAATCTTGAAGGGACCCACATAACGCGGGCTGAGTTTGCCTCGCTTGCCGAATCTCATCACACCCTTCGTAGGCGAGATCTTCACGAATACAAAGTCCCCAACTTGGAACTCAAGTTCTCTCCTACGAGTGTCGGCATAGCTCTTCTGTCTACTTTGAGCCGTTTTTGACCTCTCCCTGATCAACTGGACTCGATCCACGGCCTGACCAACGAGCTCGGGACCAATAAGTTTCCTCTCACCAACTTCATTCCAACACAACAGTGAACGACAACTTTTCCCATAAAGTGCCTCTAACGGTGCCATATGAATACTTGTTTGATAGCTATTGTTGTAGGCAAATTTCACTAACGACAGGTGATCATCTCAAGTGCCCTAGAAATCTAACATGTAAGCTCGGAGCATGTCCTTTATGATCTGGTTCACCTTCTCAGTTTGTTCATCTGTTTGCGGATGAAACGCAGTACTGAAATCCAAACGGGAATCCATGACCTACTGAAAACTCTTCCAAAACCTGGAAGTAAATTTCTGGCTCGATCGGACACATTGCTAACTGGCACTCCATGCAAACGGACTATCTCCTTGATGTATAGGTTTGTAAGCTGATTGCGATTATATGTTGTTTGATATGGAAGGAAATGAGCTGACTTGGTTAACATGTCAACTATGACCCAAATAACATCAAAGTTCTTCGCTGTCCTTGACAAACCAACAATGAAGTCCATGGAGATATTTTCCCACTTCCACTCGGGAATAGGAAGTGACAGAAGAAGCCTGACTGGTCTTCGGTGCTCGACTTTGACCTGTTGGCAAACCAAACACTTTGATACATAGGTAGTCACATCATTTTTCATATTTTTCCACCAGAAGTACTTCTTGAGGTTCCAGTACATTTTAGTACCTCCTGGATGAACAATGTACTTGGACTTATGTGCTTCGTCTAGGATATCCCTTTTCAATTCTTCATTGACTGGAACACAAAGTCTATCATTGAAGGAGATTCCACCATTTCTCTAGGAGAAATCCTCAAACCCGTTACTAATCGACTTGTTCATAGCAGCGTGCAGTTCTTCATCCTCCCGCTCCAGGTCTTTAATCTTGTCCAAGATAGTTGGCCTGATCATAATGTTAGCCACCAAGACTCCAGATGCTCCAACACCGAAACCCATGTCCAGGTTAGACACATCTTCAAGTAATTTCCATTCTTGGACCATTAGATGAGCCAAGAATTCCGTAGGTCTTCAGCTTAGCGCATCTACCACCACATTTGCTTTTTTCGGGTGGTATTGGATAGAACAACCATAGTTTTTGAGGAAGCCAACCGTGAGGTAGGAGTCCAAAAAACCCAACGCCGACTTGGACTTTGGATTGATCTTCAAAACTTCAATTGTGATCCAACGTGATCCAATGGCTTGGCTTGATTGGTTGATGAATCTTCTTCATTAGATGGTCTCTTTTTCATGATTTTTCATTTAATAGCTTTGCTAATGCTCTTATACACTGTTTATCACATAAACTCGACATTAGTAACACAAATCTCATTCTATTATAGCGTTATCATCAAAATTAATCATGGAGACCTAACGTGAAAACCTATAGGCTAACACAAATATCAACAATTAAGAATATTCCCTCATGTTAATCTATCACCTCTTTTGCTCAGTGGATGGAATAATTGATCTCTCTCTCTCTCTCTCACGACCTTCATCTATTTTTTGCATGGCTAAAGGCGTCGCCTAGGCGACCAAGCGTACAACTAGGCTCATGCCATCATGCAAAAAAAGGCTTTTAAATGCCCCAAATATCCTCTATGGCCCTTAAAGCTCTCATAAACCCATTTTAAATGGGTCTTTTATTATTTAAATAATTGTAGGCTCTAAGGATGGTTCTATCAAAGTGCATCTTGACAATTGAGATTTTGAAATTTATATGAAGTATAGGGCCCCTTATTCAAGGAATGCAGCCTACATAGATCTCATATGAGGTGGAAATTTCTACTGCAAAGGAGTTCAATAGGCGACGCCTTAGGCTATTGCATCAGGAGTCCATGGGGTCTATCGCCTCAAGTCGCCTTGACAACCATGGTTGTAGTTTTGTGGAAAAGATATTTTTTATGCCGACTATGAAATATATTTTTTAGCCCTAGAATTCTGGTTTTTTGAACTTGGATGCATGAATTGTTCCACGATTAGTTATGAATACCTATCTTTTTTTCTCTCATTTTTTTTGCCAAAGAACAGTCAAAATTCTGCTCATGATTTGTTTACTGAATGCTCTATCACACTTACTTTGCAGACTGACAACTTTTTGAAGCTTAAAAGCTTAAACTTGAAGAGAAAACTCTCGGGTATAGAACCCTGTGACTTGTACAGCCAAAGTGAAAATGAAGTTATAAAGGCTTGTTACACAGCTATAGACGGCCTTGATCACTTCAGGCCAACACTAGAATGTACTGGTCCACTGATTCCAATATCCGGATGGAGCTGTACCGAACCAATCTCAGGTATTAGTTCTGATTTGGAGTCTCTGCTTGGAGGTTCTGTCAGAAACAAGTCACAGAATTCTGCCACATATTCCACTACCACATCTTTTTCTGATAGACAGTTGGTGGGCTCACAGGGAAGGGGTGCTTTTTCTGTTACTACATCAGCAAAAGCGGCAGAGGAGAACTCGAAACAGGGACCAGCCATTCCCAGATTGTCTGGTGAAGTGACCAAAATGAGGTACAATGAAAATCTTGGGGTGGTGGCTGAAAATAGTGTCATAGGTCCTGTACACAGAAAGGCGAAGGGTCCATGTTTGGCTTCAAATGGTCATGATAGTATCATAGCTGTTGGCAGGGTGCCTGAGCATAGTAGGAAGAGAAAGAGGATCCGAGATTCAGTGGAATCAATTGCGTGTTTGTATTCTGAGGATAAGAAGTTGCATCTGCAGATGGAAGAAAAGCTCCCTGCTTTGCACGGTGTGTTAAACCTCAATAACAGTATGCCTGCAGCAATACTCTCTCAAAGGGATGGGAATTCAATTGCTTTGGAAGAGGGAAGATGTATGGTTTCTAGATCGCAAAATGATTTGAATGTGAAGCACTACAGGTCCAGCAAGAAGAGAAAAACGACTCAGAAACAGAAACTCAATTTGCAGCAGGGTGGTAACAGTGAGGAGCAGAAGCAGGCAGACAAACTAGAAGCTAAAGGCCGCGAAGATGCAAATGTATGCATAAGAGCTGGCCCACCTGCCGATCATTTGATAGGAACTGTTGCGGCATGTAGGGAAAATAAGGTTGATTCGGTTAGGAGCAACCAAGAAAACATGGTATGTTTTGAGGACATGGCCAGTGGGGATTATATGAAGTTGCTGGATTTGGATAATGCTGTTGATGAGCAACATTACAGGATAGCGATGGAAGTGCCTCTGTCACCTACTCTGCCTGAGATTGAATTCCCTAGCCTTGATGCATGTGAAATAGATAGCTCTAAATATCTGGTAGAGGAAAGCTTCTATAGAGGATTGTTAAATGAGAAAGACATTTTGTTGCCATCTTTCAGTTTTGATGTCATTGATGTGGAGATTGATTCCAATAGGCTGTTCTTTAATATCGGTGGAACTATGGATGGACCCTTATTTCATAAGATTGGAGGTCCTGTTCAATCATTTGATGAGCTAGAGAATAGTGAAAATGGTTCACGTAATGCTACAAATGTAGGAAAAACATGTGGCCCCAAGATCTGGGATGCCGTTGCGGAGATGGATGTGGCAGAACAAATACCTGTTTCTGGAAATGAGGGGACACAAGTTCCATGTGCAAGCAATTTTATAGCTACACATGAGAATACTCTTAAATATTGTGTTGTGTTTTCAGATACTAAGGACAGTAGCAGCATTTCTAGGATATTTTGTGCTACAAGAACCTGTATAACTGAGAGTTGTATGCTTTCTCAAACTGATTGGGTGGTGCAGAAGATTCTGCGGGCTCTTGCAATGGAAAAAGATCTTTTGCCTGAGTAAGTAATTTGCTTTCATACCAATTGATAACAGATGTTCCTATGTGTAGTTGCTTAGAGTCAACTGTACTGTTGATTAATACAAGTAATTTATAAAGTGCATGATGCTTATGCCTCGAGGATCTCAACACTAGAGGCTCAAATCTCCTGAGATTCATGCCTCAAAACAATGAAGCTCACATGAGATGCTTGCCTCGTTCCTTGAGGCTTGCCTTATGTTTGACTCATGTGGTTGTTTGACTCATGTAAGAGTTCTGACCACAAAAGGAGACCTATAAATTGATTTTTTTATTTGTGTAAACTAACCATTCTTTTGCTAAGTTTTATGTACTTCGGATTTTTAAAACCCTTTTTGAGTCTCTGTTTCACATTAAGGATTTCCATAATAGACCTTAGAGGGATTGGGTGCCATTGGTCTACAACGTAGTTTTTCGTGACTTCTTTGCGAATGTTTGTTAAAAATTGAAAATCTGCAATTGAATTGATGACCGAACATCATTTGTTTTTCAATATGTAGTTGAAGAGAAGGTAAATAGAAATTGCAGTGTTTGCTTGCCTCTCTTAATTTACTTTCTTCTATATAATGGTTTAATCAACTAAATTGTCTTATATATATTTATTCTCCAAATTTTCTAATTTTCAATCATTTTTTTATTTAAATAATTAAGTGAGCATGGGCTTAAGCCTCATACATTTGGAGATTCTAATGCCTCGCCTCAAAGGCCTTTTTAAATACAGTTTGATACTGAAACTTCTGCCTCTGTTCCCATAGTTGGCCTATTGGTTATCACCTAGAAGTTTAATGCTCAAGAAGATGATGTATTATTGCAGCTAATTCCTTGATATTTTTTGGTTATTATAGAAGCAATCTTGTGTTCTCTGTCAATTGTTGCTGCAAAATTTTCTATGTTCACTTCAGAAAAGTTTTATGCTAACACTTCTGCCTCCATTCCCTTAGCTGGCCTATTATCACCTAGAAGTTTTGTGCTCAATAAGATGATGGATTAACTATTAAATTTTTTTTTTTTTTTTATAGAGAGAAGGCTTGTGTGTTCTTTTCATTGTTGCTGCAAAACTTTTCTGTGGTCATTTCAGTGAATTTTAGAAACTTCTTGACTGGAGATTCTATCCTTTATTCAGATTCTTTTGCGGCACACATAAAATCAGGTTTGCTTATTCATTGCATCTTTGCTCTTGCATATATTGAACAGTTATGTCATTTATTTCCTACAGTGCTTTGATCTGCATGATACTTCTTCGGTTTTGCTATTCTAAAAACTTAAAATTCTCATCTTGCAGTCATATGTGATGTGGAGACAAGATGCATTTTTGTAGAATTATGCCAGTTGGATGTTCTGCTCAGAGTTATTGAGGATTTTCTTATAAATAGAAGAATTGTGGTATATAATGATGTACAATGTAATCCCTTGATTCGATGTAATGCGAGGCGCAGCATCTTTCTTCTGGGTGGTGTAACTGTATTTACGTCCTCCGAAACAGCTACTATTGACCAGGTAGTGGCTGGAAGTATTATATTAGCATCTATATGTGCAGCAGTTGACCACATTGGTTTCATATGTGAGGCATCATACAACATGCTTCAGATGCACAGAAGTAATTCTTCATTGATGCTGAAGGTTCTTCATGTTTTTGCTAATATATGTGGAAAGAAATATTTTACACTCAGCAATTACGGACTGATTATGACTACTGTTAAATCTGTAGTTTCACTTCTTGAGAGAGGAAATGAATCAGTTGTCCCTATATCTTCTTCATGTCTGACATCTGTGAGTGGAAATGGGCCTGAGTTTCCTCCATGTGCCAAATGTCCATTTTCTGACAGTCCAGTTTCTGCAGATAAGGTTATATGGTTGCTCCTGGAAAAGCTTCAGAGTTATGTTGTCTCAGGTTTGAAGCATCAACATCTGATGGAAATCATGGAATCAGTTACTTCGTCAAAGTCAAACTACAGAGTTCTCCTTCACATGGAGGGAGAGGAACGAAGCCCTGAGCATGATGAGGTTCTTCGTGTCCTGGATGTGGATTTTGATGCTTCCTGTTTTTTGTACAAGCACGGAAGGCTTGGTACTCTTCAATCTCACTCTGTTGCTGATTGGAATTTGTGTCACTTCAGTGATATACTTTCGTTGGTGGAACTTATTGCTTGCAACAAGGTATGTGCTTGACCTTTCTGGGTTCACACTATTTCGTTGTCTTTTATGCTCATGTTGTTGGGATATGCCCATAGCTTGCTGATTAAATTTCGACTCAACTCGGCAACCTTCGGCAGTTGACTAAGCTCGGGCGTCAATGTAGTAAACTGGGAGTTATATCACTGTTTCTTATAACATCTATAATATAGAATACCTGCATGGTATGTGGTGCAGTGGTTCAAAGGCAATGGGATGCTCCCATTGATCCTGAGTTCGAGCCTGCCCCCCGGTATTTCTTGAAGTGCGAGGTTTGCGGGATATTGCATGCATTCTTGGGGAATAGTCTGATCCAAATGGGTGGGGGACATACCAAGTCATAAAAAAATCCATAATATTGAATAAATAGGAAAAAAGTGAAGACGTAATGGCCAGTTTAAAATAGAAAAAAAATGTATTGATTGGTTTTCATCTAATCAAAAGTCAAAACTAATGATGTTTTGCTTTGCATTTAGTAATAGTATAATAAACCTATAACATATTTAAGCACATTTAAATTTTAATATCTTAGTATTCTAAATCTAATGAATGAAACACAAGAATCAGTATGGAAGAAGAGAATAAAAAAGAAAAATGCTCTAAATGAGTGTTGCACTAAGTAAAGAAAAATTAGTTAATACCATATCTAACAACTATTTAAAAGAACTAAGTCAAAAAAGTAAAATAGGCCTAGAAAAAATTGTGAGGAAAAATAGATATACCTGTTTTTTGGAAGGTATGAGGAAAAATAGATATACCTGTTGAATGAATGAGATACAAAAGCCTCACACTTTTGATTTATTGCGTCTAAGGCAATGGTTCTAAATTTTGATTTTCTGGAAAATTTCGCGTGGACCTCGAAATATATTTTCAAAATGGAGTAATTTTTTTTTGCACGTAAGGAATCTCTTTGAATATAATGGAATAGTGAAACATGATTTGTGTTGTTGACCCTAATATATTTGGTGTACGGCACACATTTATGATGATGATGATTAACGGGAAAATTAGAGGAAAAAGTTAAACTTCAGAAAATGTTAAACTAAACATTTTTAAAGACTTAGTGACTCAAAAATAGAAAACCAACTAAATGGATTATGTAAGACATGTTCGAGGACCAAAAATACTCGTTGATGGGCATAAATGATGCTCTTTGCCCAAAAATTCCATACATTTTTGAAAACTCAATTTGCACTAGGGTCAACCGGCCTTGATGGTCGACCTGTGGGGTTGTTTTTTGTTTGTTTTGGTTATTTTTAAACACTTGGTAGTGGCACATGACACTTGATTTTTATATTTATATATATATGCACTTGATTACCGAAAAAAAAAAAAAAATTAACATATTGAACATTAAATGCTCTATTTTGACATAAACACCAACATGATCATTAAATTTTTACGAATATCAAGACATTAAGTTTTGGGTCTCTACATCCTCCCCTCCTAACCTTATTAGAATTTCGTCCTCGAAATTACAGGATTACATAAATGAGGAGTGCTAGCCCTACTCTCAGGCGTTTCCTACTCTCAACATGGACCACTTGCTATTTGAATGCTTGCCTAGTAACTGTTGTTGTAGCCAAACTCTACCAAAGGAAAGTGATCATCCCAACTGCCTTGGAAATTCAGTATACATGCCTGTAGCATATCTTCTATAATCTGATTCATTCTTTCAGTTTGCCCATCAATCCGAGGATGAAAGGTGATACTGAAATTCAAGCGAGAACCCATAGCTTGCTGAAAGCTTTTCTAGAATTTCAAAATGAATCTTAGATCTCGGTTTGAAACAATGCTAACCGGCTTTCCATGCAAATGAACTACTTGATGTTTAAGTTTGTAAGCTGATTGGAATTAAATGTAGTGCGATATGGAAGAAAGTGAGCTGACTTGGTCAATCGGTCAACTTCAACCCATATTGCATCAAAATTCTTTGCTGTCCTTGGCAAACCCACTATAAAATCCATCGAGATGCTTTCCCATTTCCATTCCGGAATAGGGAGTAGCTGAAGAAGACTTGGTGTCATCAAACACGTAGACACATATATTGCCACATCTCTCTTCATATTTCTCCACCAGAAGTGCTTCTTGAGATTCTGGTACAATTTTGATACTTTCAGGATGAACAATGTATTTCGACTTGTGTGCCTCATCAAGAATCTCTCTTCTCAATTCCTCATTGGCTGGAACACACACTCTCTCATCGAAGGTAAGAGCACCTTGCCCGTTCATCCTAAAGTCTTTACTTCCCTTACTGATCTTCCTATTATAATATGCCCACAGTTCTTCATCTGTATCTTTAAGATCCTTAATCTTGTCTAATATCACTGGTTTGACTGCAATGTTGGCCATTAATGCTCTTGATGTGCCAACATTGAAGTTTGCGTCGTTGTTAAACACATCTTCTAACAACTTTTATTCTTGGACCATCATGTGAGCTAAGAATCCAGAAGGTTTCCTGCTAAGTGCATCAACTACTATATTGGCTTTACCAGGATGACACAAGATTGAGTAGTTATAATCCTTGAGGAATTCCACCCAACGACGCTGCCTCAAATTCAACTCCTTCTGTGAGAAGAGGTACTCTAGACTCTTGTGATCGGTGAATATCTCAAATTGCTCACCATATAAGTAATGCCTCCATATCTTAAAAGTGAATACCACTGCAGCTAACTCTAAGTCATGAGTAGGATAGTTTTTTTCGAGATTCTTCATTTGCCGGGAAGCATAGACAATAACTTTACCGTGCTTCATAAGAACACATCTTAACTCAATGAGTGAAGCATCAATGTAAATCACAAAACCTCCACTACCTGATGAAACTGTCAAGATTGGTGCCGTGGTGACACTTCTTCAACTCTAGGAAAACCTTTTCTCATTTCTCATCCTATGTGAACCTGACATTTTTTCTAATCAAAGTGAGTGAGCGGTGCTGCCAAGTTAGAGAATCCTTCCACGAATCTTCTATAATAACCAGTAAAGCCCAAAAAGCTTCCAATCTCTGTAACTTTCTTGGGTCTACCTCAATCTGCTACTGCTTCTATCTTTGTAGAATCAACTGAAATCCTTTCTATTGAAACCACATGGCCCAAAAATGCCACTTTCTCTAATCAAAACTCACATTTACTAAGTTTAGCATACAACCCAAGCTCTTTTAGCTTCACATCTCTCTTCATATTTCTCCACCAGAAGACTTCCGAATGTCAAGAATTATTCGCGAATATGATTTGTTTAGTTCTACAAAAGAAACTACTTATTTTGTATATTATCTAATCAAATTGTTAGATATCTTTTAATATTTTTAAAAATTTTTTTTTCACGAATTGTTCCTTGTGTCTCTTCCGAAGTTTTTCGAACTTGACCCTTGCCGAATTATTCCTGAACCCCAACTTTGTCACTATGGTCAAGGAAACATGTCAGCCACAGATTACATTGCAAAATTCGAAGAGTACATGATGAGGTGCAATGTAAGAGAGGACCCTCTCGTGACCCTTTCTAGATTTAGAATGGGCCTTTGTCCAGGGCTTCAAAAGGAGTTGATTCTCCACATTGTGAGCAACACCCATGAACATGCTTACTAGGTGCAGGAAGTAGAGCAATATCCAAAGCTACAAGTCATTAGGCATTTTGACTTCCGTGGACCTGCGTCTCAACCTACTTCTTCGGAGGTAAAACCCATTTTTGAGAGTCAGTGACCTAAGGGTCAACCGAATACTCCATTCAATGCTAGATTCGTCAAGGAAAAAAAGAGCATTTGGTGAGAACTCCAAGGAGAGTAATCAAACCAAGTGCTCTAGCATTATGCATATCAGTTCCCCGCAAAAGACTACCAAAAACCTATTTCTCGAGGAAGAAGGCTATGAGCCTGACATTGGAGATATTGGTGAGCACCGTGAGAACACTAATGAGCCCAAAACAAAAAATCATTCACATCATCAGTCCTAAAGAGTTTGAAAATGAGGCTAGAGAAGATGTTATGATTTTTGCACTTGTTAATAAAGAAACCTCCTCTAAGCTTAGTGATGAGTACTTGCAAGAGGTGTATCATGATATATTTCCTGAAGATTTACCGGATAGGCTCCCACCCATGCATGACATCCAACACGCAATTGCCCCGTTGCGTATACTGAAACCCATAATGTCTAATAGTGTTCATGAGTTATTTCTGGAAGACACTTTGGCACATGATGGACATAAGAATTCAGTATCCATTTGTCTAATTGAAGTTGTCAACAAGAGTTTGGGTAAGTTTTTACAATGTGTAGTTGGTGATCACATTAGGACGTGAGATCTAGTATTGCCGGTAGCTGAGTTTGCATGTAATAATTCTGTCTAAAGTTAAGGGAATCCAGATAAAAAATTATGCGGAAAACTGGATCCCGAAGATCTTTACACCATAGAAAACAAATAATATTATCTACATGTTAGAGAATTACCTCGGTGAATGATGCTCATCGGTAAAGCACAAAACACGATGAAGCTTCAGAACTCTTTGTAGAGATTTCTCGAAGAAATATCTCAAGTTCGATTCTCGCTCTTCACTACCTCCGCGAAGCTTTCGAATCTACTCTTGGCCTTTGAAGAAGAAAGAAATGAACAAGATGATGAAATAGACTTTCTATCTCTCAAAAATCTTTAGGGTTCAAAACCCTAGCCTTGAAAATCCCTTGGGCTCTCCCTTGTAGCTCACGAAATTTAGGAGAGGAGTTCTCTCACTCTAGCTCACAAAAATTTGAGGAAATAATTATGATCTCTTAGAGCCCCACGGTTTGGGTGTTGGGATTATATAGATGTGGATCTTATTCACATCTTGATCAATATCCTATAATGATAGTTATCCCTAAAGAGTTTCTAAATAATGATAACTCTTATCATTAGTTAAACTCCTAGTTTATCCAGAACTTGTTAGTTACAACAAACCTTCTAATTTAGGATTCCTTTTCCTAAAAGGACTCCTTAATTAATGAGATATAACTAACTCTCTAGATTTTAGGGATTTTAACAAACTCCCTAACTATTAGGGAATCTTACCAACTTAGAAACACCATAAAGGTGGGCGTGAGCTGAAGGGGGGTGTGAGCTTGAGGGAGTCTTGAGCTCCAAGGTAATAAGGATAATCCTTATCTCTTTTGTTTCTTATTTTCCAAGTAAGGTATTTAACCCTATTAGATAAGGACTAACTAATTAATAATTATCTACTAACCAAAAATCCCTTAATAATAGGCAACTAGAAGTGGGCGCCCACTTAGGGATTCTATCCCATGGGCTTGGGCTCACCAATAAGATCCATTTTAATGGTCTTTTATGGATATGAGTCAAACCCATATCCCCTTATATTTGGTTAATTAAATAATAATAATTATTATCCTTTAATTTAGATTAACATTTAATCTAAACTATAGATTAACATTTAATCTATTCAATGTAGATTAACATTTAATCCATTAATTATAGATTAACATTTAATATATTATTTGAGCTTGTATTTCTTTTGTGAGCATCTCCATAGATTGCTTTGGGACATTCTAACCCTGGGTTACCCGATGTTATCCCATTGACCCTTTAATAGGAATGACACCGGAATTGCAAGTGGCGTAAGATATCCAGGTTACAATTGAATCCCAGTGTAAGAACATAAACCAATAAAGGATCCCACCACATGAACTTTTTAATTCGATTGATCATTCCAATAACATTATCTCTAATAGGCTTTCGAGATTAATATACTATCTAACTCATAGCCTATTGTAGATCATCCGAGTTTCCAAGACATTTGATTAAGGTATAAGAAACTATTTCTCATGTAAAACATTTTGAGAAAAACTTTTATTAAGTATAATATATTTTATTAAAAATATATTTCAAACTTATTTGATTTCAAAATCACCTGCGTAGGATTTAAGCTTAATCAACTGTCTTATCCGGAACTTGGATAATATCTCAATTTAATGAGCATGAATTTCTTGTTTGAAATTCATCATGACTCGAATAACTTTCTGATTATTCAACTGTCACTGTATCATAGTTCCTCAGGTAGAGAGTACTTAGGTGCAATCAAAACAGTCAGATCACTGCTCAGTTATAAATGAACTCATCAGATCTAAGGATCATCAAAATTGTTCAATGTGAATGAGAGACCAATTATTTGATAGTATGTTTATGCAAGAGGTCTCTCATTGCATGCAATCAGTCAGTGTACATTTAAGCACTCATATGCTGATGTGTAGTCTCCACTACAATAGTTTGAGATAAAACTACATCTCAACCATTGAGAACATCTTAGCATTGTGGCAGCCATATAAGTAAAGTGCTCAGCTTTACCCATAGCTGTGACTCTATAAGGTATAAGGAACTGGAAAGCTATATCTGCCTATGATAGTTCAATACCTATCAGATAGCTTTCCTACAATATATCCTAGGGACCTTGATCGATATCTCATATCGTATAGATCATCTCATGATCATAGTCAATTATCCATAATGAATTCACAATAGATAACGAAGATGTCTTTATTAATCTAAACAATAAGAATCTGACAATTTAAATGATTTTTCAGGGCATAATGTCCAACAAAGAGGACCCTAGGTACGAGTCAATTTGAGGTAATGCATAGTTATGAGCGTAGGACTGATGACTATGCATTACCTCAAATTAAGTTAATTTCAGCTACACATAGGCCATCCGAGTCTGCATACACATTTGCACATTATATTCATGAATTGCATGTTGAGATTAAGAAAATGATTACAATGAATAATGAGAAATATAAAATTGTTGCTGATTCACATCGTAATTGTCAATAATTTCGGGTGAGTGATTTTGTGATGATTCGGGTTAGGCCTGAACGATTCTCGCAAGGGGTTGCAAAAAAGCTACAAGCCCGCAGTGTTGGTCCATTCAAAGTATTGAAGCATGTTGATTCTAATGCGAATATTTTAGACCTTCCACCAGACATGGGTATTAGCCCAATATTCAATGTGGAGGATCTTGTGCCTTTTTGAGGTTTAAGAGTCCCACCTAACTCATTATCCAACCATGACACTAACTTACCGGTCTCCACCACCTCCTCCACCACCCGTACCTCATAGAAAGGAAGAAACTGAGCATATCTTAGATGATCAAGTGGTTTCAACCAAACATGGAGTGAACCAAAAGTACCTTGTTAAGTGGAAAGGTCGACTAGAGGCGGATTACACATGGATTACTAGAGACGAGCCATAATGGATTAATCTTTACATCTTGGATCATTGGCATAGTTATGATTAATTGGGGATGAATCCTTTTGAGTCGGGGAGAGTTTATGTGAACATCCAACATGAAAAGGAGTTTCAAGTTTATCATTGGCAGAGAAAGATAAAGAAGGCCCATGTGTCATTTTGGGTAGACGATTTTGGGTATCGAAGATCTCATATGCACATATAGATCATTAGGAATACCTCACATTGGGAAGGTGTGTATATGAGCTGGTTTAGTATGATTTAGCATAGTTTTAAAAGCCCAATGGACATAAACTTTTAGTTAGAGAAAACAATTTATTAGTATTAGGTTATTATAGTTTTTTGATGTGTTTCGGTTATGTAACTCTTTTTACAATTAGGGTTTTAACTATTTACACTATTTTTTGCTGTAAATTTTTAGTTGATGAATTTTATTAATGAAAGAAAGTGATTTGAGCATTCTCGAGTGATTGGAAATTTGGTGTGATGCCATGAGAGTGATTTCGAAATTATTCTTGGTGTGATGCCATTATTTGTGATAAGATTGCAATTTTTTAGTTTTCCTTATAGTTAATCAATCTTGATCTCAACATATTAGATTTTAGGCCATTACATGTTCCTACATCATAAAAGTTCAATAGTATAAATACAATATTTGCCTATATATATATATGTATACTTATTGTAGCTATTTCATTGTATCTATGTCATACCAATATCGTACCCATGTTGTATCTATTCCTTATCTATGTCATACCAACATCGTACCAATTTGGTACCTATATTGGTACCAATATAAAGCGTACCTGAATTTTTTTTCATCACATCGTACAAGAAGATTTTATTGAAAACTCAATGACTAAGTGAAAAAATGAAAACAACAAATGTAGTAATGATATTGTTATTTCTATGAAGACAATGGAGATAAGAGCATAGGGACACCCAAATTTGACTGCATGTTGTTTCTTTGGAAGTTCAAGGTGAAGGGTTTGATAATGCTAGGTACAATGATGAGTGTATTAGTGGGTCGTTCTCTTGACAACCCAAACTAGTAGTACACCTTCTGGTAAACGTTGCTTCACCAAGGGGGGTTGAGAGCTAAAAGAGTGGATTTGGAAGTGTTGAGAGATAGTTATAGGTGCCTCAGTCTTCGGGCAAAGTCGAGCCATCATTGTCTTGGTTAATAACCACTGTCAGCCTTTAGTTTATCTTTCATTCTCATCATTTTGGCACCACGATCCCATGAAATAGGCAGAAGCAATTTTTTAAAAAGTGTATGAGACTTACGCTTCAAGGCGAAGTTCAAGGAAAATGCCTTGAGCCTTAACCATAAGACTTAAATCCTATGGGATTTAGACGTCAAAGTGTGAGGGTTGCTGTCGCGACCAAAAATACCCCCTAGGAGTTAGGGATACTTTAGTTCGTGACCGCCGTGTCAAACCATCCTATATGACACATAAGACATACTTAACATCCTGTCAGAGCGCACAAGTTATACATATAACTAAAATACAGCGGAAACAATTCAAAATAAACAACTCTTATCATTAAGTTCAAGTTTGAACCAATAGAAGAAAATAAACGTTAAGCATGAAGTGGACAAGCCTCACTTTCAATACTATCAAAAGTAAGTATCCTCTCTCTCGCTCTCTCAACAAAAGTCTAATTCGGGCCACTTATCCTGCGGTCCATCATCCTGATAGTGGTCCATAGAGGGCTCTGGTTCATAATATTCTTCCTCTATCCAAGGCTCCGAACCACAGATATCGAAAGGGACTCGTGCACCTGTCGACAATCAAAATGTACGGCTGAGTATTGAAACACTCGGCGGGTACCAACCACTAGCCAACAATGTTAGAACAAGATCATGCATACATTTTATAGAAATCGTAGAGCGTAGAGCATAAAACAAATGTGTATATTTTCCAAAATTCACCTTATGAGCTTTCCTGTAAAAACATCATCTTATGAGGTCTTGCGAGAATCAATAGCTTATGAGTTCGTATGAGTTCTTATGAGCATGGAGCACTTATGAGTTCTTATGTGATCCATAGAGTATGTGAGATCCTTAGAGCATAGAGCATAGAGCATGTGAGATCCTTAGAGACTTATGAGATCTTAGACATTGAGATCCTTATGAGCATGAGTAATCGATCTTAGAAACCAACCCAAAGTTTGGCATAATCACTTATGAGTTCTTGTGTGTTTCCTTAAAACAGTTCTTATGAGTTTTGAAACATCCAACTTATGAGAAATTCGATTCATGCAAACTTGTGTACATGTGAGACTTGTGAGCATCATCATAGACTCAAAACATAACTCTTGTGAGCATCATGATAAGCATAGAAGACTTATAACATTCAGGCATATTCATAGAAGATCATATATCATAGAATTTTAATTAAAATGATAGTTTACAAACACTTAGAATTTCATCATCCAAGAAACCAAGAACATACTTAGAATATGGTTTTCTGAAAATAATAAAATAAGGTTAGATAGTAGAAGGTATCTACCTGAAATGGAAGTCTTTGAACTTCTGTAGGATGAAAATCAAGTTTGAGGAACAAGATCCAAGCTTTGAGAAAGCTGGAAATCTGAAATTCCGTTTCCAAAGATACTAACAGAATTTTCCTTGAAAACTTCTAAGCATAAGAATCACTTTGGGGATGAAATCCAAACTTTAAAACACCAAGGAAGCAAGAAGGACTCTTCCTTTGGTGGAAAACATGAACTCAAGAACACCCAAGAACTACCTTAGCTTCCTTCTTCTTCTTCTCTTTCAATCTCTCAAAAAAATCCAAGCTTAGGGTTTGTAAACCCTAAGACACGAATTTAGAGTCCTATTTATAACCTAAAGGTTGGCAAAATATCCCAAAAGATCTCAGAAAATATCCCAAAATATCTCCCAAGGTTCGTGGAAAAGTTCTGGACGTTTTTACCACCGTCTGGGTTGAATTCGTCGACGAATTTCAGCCCCCGAGTCACTTTGTCGACGAATTTGAGTCCCCTTCAGCAATTCGTTGTCGAAATTGCATGGTAGGGCCCTGGTTTTTCCCGCTTTGGTATTTCGAGCATAACTTTTGACTCGTTTATCCGATTTTGACGATTCAACTTGCGTTGGATTCGTCTTTTAAAGGGGAACAACTTTCATGTTTTGTAAAATTTTTATTTCTTCTTTCTTTATGGACCAAATTGCCCTTAAAGCTGACTGGTCTGAAAATGGAATTCAATAGCCCAGAGGGTTTCAATAGACCAAATTACCCATCCTTGACTCAAAATCTAAAAATGTGATAAACATGAACCTCGAATAGGGTTTCAATACCTTTCTAAAAATTCAAGAATCACTCGATTCCGATCAGTGGTGAGAATTCTAGAGCTCGTCAAAGTTGAGGGTATGTTTATGCATTCCTTTCTTTGACACTAAGAGTATACCATACTCTCACTTTTCATTTATCCCAAACCCCCAAATTACTTTCCATACATATTTTGATTCATTCAATGCCTCCTTGCATTATAAAACATGAACCCACAATTTCATTAAGGCTTTAGGCCTTGAAGGCACTATTCACACACTACTCATAACACTATTCACATGAACAGTGAACCTAAATTCCGGGACTCTACAGTTGCTTTATGTCTGTGGCGTGCACATCATAAATTAATTAAATTAGGGTTCTAGCCACATAACCGAAACTTAAATGTTGATTTTGTTTTTGAAAATTTGTTATTTGTTTCAACTAATAAAAAATAACATTTTAATTATTTGAGATAAGCATTTAAAATGGTGATACTATTTGTTTTAACTAACACTTAATCTATTATGTTTATGGTATTGGGGCTTTTAAAATATTAGTCTTATTGTCACTAATTTTCCTAGTAGACATTGCAAAGATTTGGAGCTACTGGCCTACAATGTAGTTCATGACTTTGTAATTTTTTGCTAAAATTCTATATTCACCATATGAATTGATGATTGAACATCATCTTCAATTAGTATATGAACAAAAAAGTAAATCTAAATTTTAGCATTTGCATGCCCTTCTTATATATTTTTTTTATAGTTAAATAAATTATATATTATTTCTTATGCGCGTGCGCATACACACATACACAATGTACACGAATACATGTATACGTATATATATTATAATGTTTCACTAACTTTTTGGATTTTTTTTTGTGCAATTTTTCTTATATTTTACATTTAAAAAAAAAATCTCATATTTTATTTATTTTTTAAAATGAGTAAATGACGGTGTGTGAGGCTTAATTGTTTAAGCCTCATGCCTCGAGGCTGACGCCATACACATCTTGAGGTCTTAACACTTTGCCTCACGCCCTTGCCTTTTAAAACACTAGGCAGAAGTGAGTTTGACGTTGTCACCTTGGTTGTCAAGGAATCTAATCTAGGGCCAACTTCACCATTGCTTTGTCTCATGGTTGTCAAGGCGACTAGGCAACTTGAGGCGATGGACCTCAAGGACGCCTGACGCAGTAGCCTGAGGTGCCCGAGGCGTCGCATGATGAACTCCTTTGTAGTATAAATTTCCCCTTAATATGAGATTTATGTATGTTGCATTTAGTTGAATAATGGGCCTTATACATCATATAAATTTCAAAATCTCAATTGTCAAGATGCACTTTAATAGAACCATCCTTGGAGCCTACACTTATTTAAATTTTAACACCCATTTAAAATGAGTTTATGAGAGCTTTAGGTCATAGAGGAAATTTGAGGCATTTAAAGACCTTTTTTTGTTATTGGGCCACATGAGCCTAGTTGTATGCTTGGTTGCCTAGGCATCACCTTTAACAACCATGCAGAAAACAAATTGGGCCATATGATCCACCCACAAACAGAGAGAGATCAATTGGTCTAAACATTGAGCGAAAGAGATGATATATTAACGTGAGGGAAACATTCTTAATATCGTATTCGTATGGTCTCTTTTTACTTTTTCTTTTATTTGCTAACATTCTTTTTGTTGGATATACAAACCTTACCATATTATATGGTAAAAAACACGAGAAGCATATAGAATATCATGCTTTTTTGTTGACTAAACTACAATATTAAAGTAAAAAGATTTTTTATAACCTTGAATAATAATGCATAAATCAGTTTTTTAATAATGACCGCCTAGGAGGCCAGTCACCTGAGCTCAGCAAAGCGCCTTTTTGAGGCCAGTCGCCTGAGCTCAGCAGAGCGCTTGGTCACCTAGGCGACCACCTGAGGCGACACCTTTAACAACTATGCTTTGTCATTAGACTCGATTTTCTGCGGGCACAACTCAATGTTCAATTTTAATTCATTGTTACTAGGGTGGGCATCATACTTGCCACCTTTCTCCCATTTCCTCTTCGCCACCTATGCGCTTTGACCTTTCCATTCCCAAGTTTGTTGATAGTGTTGAGGATTAAATACGACCATTTTTCATAAGTTGATGTGTCCACATTCCACATATTGCTGCAAATGAGGTAGAAAACTTGTCCTAGTCTGATGCAACATCTAGGTTCTAGGGCCACCATTATTATGGACAACCAATCTTCACATGGATTTAGTATGGTATGGTTAGTTTATCAAAACCAGCATGTACACCATAAGAAGAAGAGTATAAAAGAAGGAAATAATCTTAAATTAAAGATGCTAAGGAATTTAAATAGGCATACAAAATATATATCCACAAAATGTGTGTTTCCATGTATACAAAATACTTTAAATTAAAGATACAAAATATCTTATAAAAAAAGATTATAAACTCATGTTTGCCTTTCATAATTACACATTTCCTAATGTTTCCTACTAAATGTGTGTTTCCATGTATACAGACATGAAACCTGCGATATAGAAGGTATACCTTTTTAGACATTCATACTAAAATGTTACTTTTTTGGTTATAAATAGATTTGTTTGTTGTCATGTATGGATTATTTTAATCAAACAATAACATGTTGATACTCCTATGAGTGAAACTCTTGATTATCTCCAAATTTTCATCTTTGAGCCCATTTATATTTTATTTTTTGCCTTTTAAGGTGAAAACCGACCACACTTAATACATATGTATAAAATTATGCGTTTGTATTTATTTCTAATAAATTACATATGTAATGGGTATCCCATTACATATAATTTTCAGTTTTTAGTGACGGAGACTTCCATGGGTTAGTAATTGTTATTAAACAATATTCTTTAGTAAAATTTCAAAACGTTTGTATTATTATTTTGATTAATAAATACATAAATTTAAAATTAAAACAATCATGTATTTTTAATTTTATTTTTGTTGTTATCTCTTATTCTCCAACTCAACCAAAATAAAAAAATTAAAACAAATCAGGGAACCTTTAGATCAACATCTACATGCATGTTTTATGGAATCATTCGACCATTTTTAAAATTGGAAAAATCTAGCCACATCGTAACTTTATGTTGATGTGAGTCTTATGATTCATGTGATGTTCCCATTTTATAGTCCTTTTGAGATGTGTAACTTTGAGTTTTAAAGCTTTAGGCACGCAGAATAATTAATGGCATCCGTTAATTATTTTTTTCTTATTCCAAATGATTTACAAAATTTTGATTGTGTATTTGTACTTATTTTAGCATTTCCTAAAAAAATATCAGTGTATATTTCTATTGTTTCCACGGTTTCTAAAATGCATAATATTTTCATAATAAATGTCCTCGAAATGTTTTGACTTCCTAGGTGACCGAAGTTTAAACCGACCCAAAGTTTAAACCTTGCCCACATTTGATTGATATCTCTCTTCCATAAGAAAGATAAAAACAAAAATGGATGCACCATTGGTTGATCAACTAGATCAGGTATACCTATGAATGGGCAAGTCTAGGTAAAAAAAAACCCTTGCCCATAAAGTCTTAAGAAGCCTTTATGATAGAAAGATGGATAAATATTGATGTTTGAAAATTTATTGATCTAATAATTGACTTTGTTGCTCATTGTCCTGACATGACTGTCTTGTCCATACTAACCTAAGTGGTACGGTATACTCATAGTTGTGCATGGTTTCCTAGGTGCATGTGTGACCGACTTTAACAATTTTGTCCAATATTTGGACCATGGGAGTTATTCCATTAACTTGATTCTGAAAGCGAAGAGTCAAGTCACATTGGGAGTCAAGGGGTTGGCTAAGAGTCGATGAGCCACAGATTCTACCAGTTAGTTTTTTACTACACATGCCTCTTTCTGATTTTACATCACCATAGGATATCAATTTCTCATCAACTTGAGTGCTACTTTGAATTATCCACAAAAAAAGAAAAGAAAAAGAAACCAAGAATCTATATGTAATTGTCTTTGTTTTCATTTCCTTGCTCTCTTATGTTTGACTTCTATTTTTAAAAAAAAATTTATTCCAGTTTGGTTTGCAACCAAGAGAGTTTATATAATGATGTCCTATCTGTCTCCATGCAGAGTTGGGATTGGACATGCAACAATATTATCCCACAGCTATTTAAAATATTGGAATCTTGCAACTCGGAGAATATTTCAGCTGCTATTCTTATTCTTCTTGGTCAGTTAGGGAGGTAAGCTCTACTTTGCATTATCAATCATGTAATATTTGACAGCTGCTTGCTTTTGTATCATCACTTCTATGTTGAGGAATATTGTTTCTTAATCTGTCAATGTATTAACGTAGGAAGGCTTCTTTGATAATTGGTGTGGGGCAGAAGTGTAGAAACCAAAGTAGTTCTTGGCAGCAAGATTTCCACTATTAATATCTCTAAATATATGGATTAGAACTTGGGTAGAATTAAAGCTAGCATTTATTCCAGGTTTCAGGTTAGAGACACTATAAAGGAGGGCACGGTCCAAACAGTCTGGTTGAGATGTATGGACAACAGGTTTAGGGTGATTTGAATAGATGTGGGAGTTGAATTAGTGATGAAATTGATTCTTGAATTGGGTTCCAAGGGTTAGCTATTAGTCTTGTTTCTGCAGAAATTTGGGACTGTTTATGGTCTCAAAAGCGACTGATAATTAGGTTGAGAGCTAGGATCTACTGGAGAGGTTAATGGTGATGATTGATTGAGACTAAATAGGGTAAACAAGTAGAGTTAGGGTTAAAGAATTTGGAACATTAGGATCATGGTTGTTAAATCCTTGCGATTTACGATTCAAATCCTACGATTCGATTCGAATCCTAAGCAAAACGATTCAAATCGGAGGTGAAAATCTTAATTGGGCAAATCTCATTTGATTTGCGATTCATATTACGATTTGCGATTCAAATCGTACGATTCATGCGATTCATACGATTCGAGCACGAAACCCCTTTTACGGACCAATACTTAAAAAATATTTTTTATTCTTTTAATTTTCTAAAGGTACTTTGTGGTTTTTAAGAAGAGAGAAGAAATAAGAAAACCTCTATTACGGACATGCCAAAACCCCTATTTGGGTTGTCTCTCTATTGCTGTGAAACGAGAAAAAATAAGAGAAAGAAGGAAGAAGAAAGATGAAGAAGTTGGATTTTGGGAAAACTTAATAGTTTATTTTATTAGTCTTTTTAATTGTACAAGTCTTTTGATACTTGATTTCATACAACAAATTATATGAGTTCACTTTTGTTGTTTATTTTTAATCATATTGGGTTTGTTTTTTATTTTATGGAGGTCATTCACATTTTTTATACTGTATGCAATGAAATATCCATTACTTTCTTTTATCAATAGATATGAATGAAATCTTTTGGATAATAAATTATGCTATTTTTTTGTTTTATGAAGTAATTTTTTTTTATTTTTTAAACAATTTTTTAAAAAATGGATTGAATCTTACGATTTACGATTTGAATCCCGATTTGAATCGAATCGGTCCTAAAACGATTTTACGATTCGATTACGATTTAACAACCTTGATTAGGATTAGTAAAAGGTCAAGTTGTAAATATTGGAAAGGTGCACTCAAGCTGAGCTGGCTCATCGGCTTGGTTCGTTCAAGCTGGTATTTCAGGCTTGAATGAGCCGAGCTGAGCTAACCTATAAATATAATATGAGCTCTAATATGTAAACAATCCGAGCTCGAACCTGACATTGTTTGATTCAGCTCGGCTTGATGTTTGGCAAGTTTAAGGCTCAGTTCGACTCGTTTAATAGAGAATGAGATGTCACATTCATGTAAGAAAAAGGGTCCTTTCTCTTGACTATGTGTACTTTTGGTGAATATATGTATAATTGAATATCTATTTAAATTTGAACATTAAATGCACATATGTGATTATGTCATTCATCAGAAAACATACATGCAAATGGAAGAACTTTTCTCTACTTTTGGTGTAATAAAATATGATTTTGAATATTAAAATTAAGTGAACATCAATAGATACCACCAAAAGAGTACATGCGTTAGAAAAAGGAACGCCCCTTATTGTGTAACACAATTTGTCCACTAATAAAAGTAGAGGTGAAGTTTACACATGGTGGTTCGAACTTTGCTAAGCTCGTCTCGATTACAGCCCTAGGTTTAATGGATTGACCTAAACAGACTAAGATTGATAAGAAGAATTGGAAGGAGAGATATGGAATAAAGTTCATAACTTCTACAGTGGTCCTACGGCTTGCGAAAGATAGAGATACCACCAAACATGAGTAATCTTACAATCAGCAGTAGTTGCAGCCGCTAATAACGAAACTTCACTTTTGACTTGTAAAATACATATGGTTACATGGGTATACATGGTCATGTGTTAGTGTCTTTTAACCTTTCTTTCTATGTAATAACATTGATATTTGCTCCCTTGTTGTATGTTGTGGTGTGTATTGCTTCTTGTTTCGTAGATAAGTGACCAGACAGGCTGACTTGTTCGAATTGCCAACCAAGTGCTGCATTGGATTTGACTAGCTATGTTCTTTGCCTGTGACGGTTGTTATCTCAGCATTATCACATATGTGGTCTAACATCTCTTTCATGTTCATAAGTGGTCACATCTCTTTTCATGTTCATCCACAAACACTATCACATGCAATCTAAGGCTAGCTTGTACACTCTGTTGATCAAGTCCATGAAGGCTGCTAGTGCATTTGTCAAACCAAAGGGCATGACTAGGAACTCGTAGTGCCCATACCGAGTCCTAAAAGCAGTCTTCAGAACATCTTCCAACTTGATCTTCAACTGATGGTATCCTGATCAAAGGTCGATCTTGGAAAAGTACTTCGCTCCTTGCAATTGATCAACCAAATCATCTATCCTTGGCAATGGATAACGATTCTTAATGGTGACCTTGTTCAACTGCCTATAATCGATGCACATCCTCATCGATCTATATTCTTTACAAAGAGCACTGAAGCTCCCCATTACGACACACTTGGTCGGATGAAAATTACAATCCTAGAATCCTCAATAGCATGAAAATCCAGAAATCACACATTCAATATACATCATTCAATAATCTCTGGCATACAGATTCCTTCCTCCATATTCATACATTCATAATCCAACAAATCAATCACTTTCTCCTTGTTAATCACACTTACCAAATCGAATAACTTCATCTTACATCTAAAATCCTGATAAACTTGCATATGATTGATTCTTGAAACATACTTTAATCTTTCTTCTTACATCAAACAGTCTTGTTGCTTTTCCTTGTTATCATTAGTGACCATGATAAAATCAACTTGGAAATAGATATGTACCTCACTTGATCACTTCCCTACGATCACGAGCTTGCAAAAGGTTGAAAAAACTGATCTCTAAGCTCTACTCCTATGATTGAAAGCCCTCTAAAAAACCCTAGGTTTTTCTCTCCTTAGGTTTCCAAAAGTTCTTAGGATAAAACCCTAAAACCCATGAGTTTAAATTCTATTTATAGTGTTTAAGAGTCCCCTTTTAATTGGAATTCTCAGATTTTCGGATTTAGAAAGGAATTAGGCCAAAATACAAGAGGGGCGGTCGACTAGTGGTGAAGGGTAGTCGACCGGTGGCCTAGGGGTCGATCGATGCTGATGGGCAGTTGACTGTCCATCTGCACACTCTCTGTCCAATTCTCACATACATTTTTTTCGACATGAGTTTTACAGAGGGGTCGACCGATGGTCTTAGGGGTCGACCTGTGGACTTGAATTTTGTTGGTTTTTGTATTTAAAACCCTTTAAACTCCTGGGAGATTGCCATAACACATATATAATAAAAATATGTTATGTGACATTGGAAACAATGTTTTGACTTCAATTTTAATGTTGCCCTTTAATGAGAAGATTCGGGTCTTTACAGTTCATCAACTCATATATATAGTGCATCCTTTATCTGATCAGATGCAGTTTAGAAATATCGTCCTTCCCACATAGTGCGCCATAAAGTTGATATAGAAAGTCTAGTACGCTCTATCCACCCATCACACATAATAGTAACCCCAAAAGTTTTCTACAAAGGCTTGATGGTGGCAATATAATCTCTCATCTCCTTCTCTGCAACTAAGTGTTTACCTGTGATCTCATATGGAGAATGAGGTTCTATCCTTGGACCAACCGTGCAATCTCGTCAATCATGTTCTAAAACTATGGAGTTGAGGTGGCGTTAGCAAACACATGGCTATGTATAAAAAAAACTTTGATACAATTATCCCAAGTGCCTTTACCAGATCTCCCCCACTCAACATAACCTTTAACCGGTTCTGCTTTGCGTTCTAATTTTTGTATAGAGAGGAATTATGTGGCGGCTTCGAAACCTTCATGCTCTGAGTGCGGCCAAACATACTGTCTATGTGTCCTAGCGTTAGATGTCAAACCAGCCGAGGAGTCACCCCCCTTAACTCTAATAGTCTGGCTCCTGCACTGCCTCTAAAACCAGCAGTTTTCATGTGAGCATCAAATAACTACTCTTGCTCCTCTCCCATTGGTGAGCCCTTTGATATGTTAGCCTCTCGTGAACTCTAGTACAATCAACTGGGTATACAAATTCGTCAATATCATCATCGTCTTCATCCACATCTAGGGGTGGACATAGAGAATGCCTCAATTCCTCGCGGGCCTCCCGTTGATGGATGACATGTTCCAACCTCTCTCATTAGGCAAAGCGGAAAGGTTCTCCTTCATAGCTTCTAACCTCCATCAGACAATTTGGACAGTCCTTGAAATTCCGATCACCCTCGGTGAGATAATGTTTTAGTTGGGTACTCGGGTCACTTCACCACTCTGTTACTTTGCCAAAATAATTACATATGACCCCATTTTTGTTCCCCTGAAATGGTCTTCCAAGCGACCAACTATGTCCGATGCCATGATGAAAAAAATGCTACATAATGGAAAACCAATAATAATGTCAAACTCATCACATAATCAAGTAGCAAAACTAAACAATACATGCAATAAGTATGCTTACAAAAAGCGTCAATGTGCATAGACACTCTTCTCTGAATAAACTCATAATTAACCTACTTTTTAATTTCTTTCTTTAAAATCATTTATTTTTAATTAAAAACATAGAATAATATATATTAAGCATGATGCTAACATTAAAAACATAACAACTGATTAGACTAACACATTTATTTGACATCACTAATTTTCTGATCATTATAATATTTTTTTTAAAGAATTTAAAATATTTATAATTAATAATAAATAAATAATATGGATATGCCATAATTAACTGTTCTTAATTGTCAAAGTTTTTTTGTCATAATTATGTGATAGTTTCCTATTTATTACATCTATTTATTTTAATTTTACATAATTTATATTTTTTTCAAGAATTAGAATAACTAAAAATAAATAACATTGGTCTGAAAAATAGCCAATCTATAGATTGACCTTCTATGTACATTATATAACTAATCTAAGTCTTAACTCTAAATATTAAGCTTAAAAAAACGCTTTCAAAGTTTGAATTTATCTTTTCTCTCAAAAAAATTAAAACAATATTTTATTGTTTGAAAAAAAACTAATTTATTGATCAGGCCAAAAAACTTAACTTAATAAAAGATTTACTAAAATTGAACTAGTATGAAGTTAACATATTTAAAAATTAGAGTTTCTCCCAATTTCTTCTCCCTAAAGGAGAAATTTGATTTTTTTTCATTTCAAAATCTATCGTAAATGTGTCAAATTGATGCATTGCACTAGTTTAAGATTAATAACATATTAATTAACCAAAACTGTGACGCCCCGAACCCGCGCCTAGGGAATCAAGTTCCGAGATGCGTGTCCGTTCGTCAAATCATGCAAGCGGAAGACTTTACCCGCGAAAATACGGAAATTTAAACATTTATCAAATGCTTCCAAAAAGCAAATAACACCTGTCATCACAATAATCATCATACAAACCATATACCTGTATTATTTACATCAAGTTTGTTTTACAAAAGTAGGCGTCTCTATCACGCCAGGTACAACTTGTACAAGCTTCTAAAATATCCAGATAGACTTTTCACTTACTGGTCAGCAGCTCCAAGATCTGCTGACACAAAAAGTCAGTGAGCTATGAAGCTCAATAAAACCACAATCCTTCTAAACTATTTTCCACATAATAACACACATCAATAATGATATAATAAGCAGTTCAATTTGCATGTTACAGTAAAATAGAACAGTATATAATAAATTGTGACCCAAGGTCACTTAGGGTTACGTCACCCTAACAGAGGTTCCCGACCTCACATTACTTTCTAATTATGAGGTTCAGTTATGAATGTATTATATTACCAAATTATCGTTTCGATCATCGATCATGTTTCATTTCGAGTCCTAAGACTCAATTAATTGGCCACAGCCCACAAATGTTTAGCTTAAAGTCTATAAATCATAACCATAGTACATTGAGTCATTTAGACTCGCACACGCTGTTCCGACTTTCACCCGAACATGACAAAACCTTGGGTATACCAACCCAACTCACCTGGAATCCGACGATTCCATACCGAACTATGAGTCCACCAACTCAAACAAATACACCAACTCTGAGTATACCAACTCAGACCACTTCGTATCCGAAGCTTACACACACAACATGGGCATTCACCCAATAAGGACATATTTTTTTCATTCAATTGACTGACCACATCTACCGTGTATTCGCCGCCATCGCCCTGGGTATCAGTCATGAAGGAACTCCGGCCAACCTGCCTACCGTCATCTTCTGGCTAGTCTACGGAGGAACCCCGACATCTATACCAATGCCGACATCTCTTGACGTTCCACCAAGAAGGGACCCCGATAGACACGGTGCCGACATCTTCTGACCTACCCAGAGAGGAACCCCGGACTATACATTATCTGATGTTTAGCCACTTTAAACTCCCTAGGACTCCGACATCTCCTGACTACCAGTCACGGAGGAACCACGGGCCATGCAGGACACCGCCACTCCTGACCTAGTCCAAGAGGCTCCACGGACGACCTAGACAAACAGACCGACATCTCCCGACTATCAGTCACGGAGGAACCTCGGGCCTTACTGGGCACCGTCTCTCCTGACCTAGTCAAAGAGGAACCACGGACTATACTGAACCCTGGTTAGATTTTCTAACCACAGGTTAACCCCAGTTAACCCAAGCCTCGCTTGATTAACTGAAATACTTGGGCCTCGCGCCCGTGAACCAACTACGGTAACACACCGTCCCGTTAGGGAACGTTTTCAAGCTAATGGATGTCTCCATAGCCTTACAAGACATGCAAAACAACTTTTCGTCACCCTAGGGTGGCGATACAATTTACCCGGGACCCGATCTGGGCTCCCCGAGAGACCACATACAATCGCAACATCACATAGGGGTCTCTGCCCCTTTTTCATTCACGTCAAAAGACATGCATATACATCACATGAAATAATATAGCATAATAAGCGGAAAAAGGAGAAGAAAAGATAGAGGTTTTATTGTTTCACGCGTTTCGAGGCCTCGTAGGCAAAAAAAGATGTCACCAACGCGTTCCCAACGACGATCAACCCCGGGGTAGAGTGCATGCAACTTTCTCTCTCTACACGCAAAACGAGAAGCCGGAGAGAAAATCGGACGCCGCCAACGCGTCGGGGACGTCGAAAAACCTCAAGGAGACCTCCCTTTCCCTTTCTCTCTCTTCCTTTCTCTCTCCTCTTTCTCTCTCTTCCTTTCTCTCTCCTCACTTTCTCTCTAAAGTGCTATGGCAGAATACCGTTTGCAACTCTAAACCGTGAGCAAATGAGGGGCTGACCTTCATTTATATAAACCTTAAATGGGGTTTAGATCATGTGCAAAAGCACATGACTCATTTGGTGTGGAAAGGTGGTAGTTGACTAAGTCAACTACCTTGACCAATTTGACCGGATTTTCCCATTTTTCACGTATATGCCCTCCGAAACCCTGCTATATGACACCCGACAGTAACGACACTTCAGGTGACCGAACTTGGGGCAGTCCGACACCTACTGTAAAAATTTCGGGGAAAAATACTGAGTTTTGACAGCTGCACTTTAGTCGAGAAGAAAATTGCAAAACCCACTAATTTTCTGATTTCGGACACAAAACACGTTGTCGCTTCTTCATATGAGACAATTAATTGCTGAAACGACAGATGATCATCCTCTCGACCGACCGGCACGCATTAGTGCCAACCGCACGAATTTCTATGAGGATCTCCAACAGATATTGGTCCCACTTAATTTCTGGAAATATGAAAATTTCCCGTTTTTCTCAATTTTATCACACATAATGGCCCCGCGGTCCCGCGAAATGGTACCTGACGGAACCGATACGGTAGGGGTGTGTCCCGGCAGTCGACCGGCACACTGTGTGCGAATTTTCGTCAAATGATACTGAGATTTCCTCGGTGCACTTCAACCTTGAGCAAAATCCCATTCTTATTAATTTAACAAATAATTAACTAATTAACCTTTATTAAGGACCCATAAACACATAATTTTATTATATTAAAATTCCGGGTCGTTACAATCTCCCCTCCTTACAAAAATTTCGTCCTCGAAATTTATATATACACTAGTCATCAAATAACTGAGGATGATTGTTTCTAATGACATCTTCAAGTTCCCATGTGGCTTCCTCTATGCTATGGTGTTCCCATAAAACTTTAACTAGCTTAATCGTTTTGTTTCGTAATACCTGTTCCTTGCGGAACAAAATGATCACTGGCTTTTCTTCAAAAGTTAAGTCCTCTCTGACTTGAATTGGTTCATATCGTATCACGTGTGAGGGATCATGTACATATTTTCTCAACATGGATATGTGGAATACATTGTGAACCCTTGCCAGCTCTGGTGGTAACGCCAAACGGTAGGCTACACCTCCTAGTTTAGCCAAAATCTCAAAAGGTCCAATGAATCGCGGACTTAACTTTCCCCGCTTTCCGAATCGTACAATACCTTTTGATGGAGAGATTTTCAAGAAGACATGGTCGCCGACTTGAAACTCTGAGTCCTGGCGCTTTCCATCTGCATAGCTTTTCTGTCGACTCTGTGCAGATAATAACCTCGATCGAATCTACTCGATCTTCTTTGTTGTTTCTTGCACCAACTCAGGTCCCAGTAGTTTACGCTCCCCTACTTCAGTCCAACATACTGGTGACCGACAACTCCTGCCATACAAGGCCTCGTAAGGAGCCATTTGAATACTTGCCTGATAACTGTTATTATATGCAAACTCGATCAATGGCAAGTGATCATCCCAGTTTCCTTGAAAGTCCAGACTGCAAGTGCACATCATATCTTCTAGAGTTTGTATTATGCGCTCAGACTGTCCATCGGTTTGCGGATGATAAGCTGTACTCATGTTTAGCTGCGTACCTAAAGCTTCTTGCAAGCTCCTCCAGAATCGGGAAGTAAATCGCGGATCGCGATCTGACACAATAGATACCGGCACACCATGCAGCTTCACAATCTCCTTGATGTACAACTTTGATAAATTTTCCAAGGTTATGGTATCCTTTATAGCAAGAAAGTGAGCCGACTTTGTCAATCGATCAACTATCACCCAAACGGCATCATGACCACTCCTTGTTTTTGGTAACCCCACCACAAAATCCATCGTAATGTGCTCCCATTTCCACTCGGGAATAGGCAATGAATTTAACAATCCAGGTGGTTTCTGATGTTCTGCCTTGACTTGCTGACAAACAAGGCATCGAGATACATACTCTGCAATTTCTCTCTTCATGCCGTTCCACCAGTAGTTATTCTTCATATCCTGATACATCTTTGTACTTCCGGGGTGCACCGCAAAACGAGATCGATGTGCCTCATTGAGCAGTTTATTCTTCAACTCAGGATTTCTAGGCACACAGATTCGACCTTTGAATTGAAGTATTCCATCTTCAGATTCTTCAAAATCACCCATTTTTCCTTGAAGAATCTTATCTCTGATAACTTTGATCTCCTGATCTTCCAACTGTGCTTCTTGAATCTTTTGTAATAACACTGGCTTGGCCTGAATACTAGCCAACTTGGCACTATTACCCTGTACTCCTAGACTCAGATTCCAACTCTTGAATTCTTCGATCATCTTCCATCGCTCGGCCCTCATATATGCTACAGATCCAACTGTCTTTCTAATCAGGGCATCAGCAACCACGTTACCCTTACCAGGATGATACTGGATTACATAATCATAATCCTTCAAGAATTCCATCCATCTACGCTGTCGCATATTGAGTTCCTTTTGGGAGAATAGATACTTTAAACTCTTGTGATCACTATAGATCACCAACTTCTCTCCATAAAGATAATGTCTCCAAATTTTTAGTGCGAATACTACCGCAGCTAACTCCAGGTCATGCGTGGGATAATTCCGTTCGTGAATCTTGAGTTGCCTCGAACCATAAGCAATGACCTTTTTGTTTTGCATTAAGACACAACCGAGTCCCTTACTGGAAGCATCGCAATACACCTCAAATCCTCCAGATCTTGAGGGAGTTGTCAATACTGGAGCGGTTGTTAATCTCTTCTTTAATTCTTGAAAGCTTCGCTCCCGAGATGCCGTCCATTCGAACTTCACATCTTTCTTAGTCAATTCCGTTAATAGAGCTGCTATCTTCGAGAAACCTTCTACAAATTTGCGGTAGTACCCAGCCAATCCCAGAAAACTTCGAACTTCAGTAACAGTGGATGGCCTTCCCCAATCGGTTACTGCCTGAATCTTGGAAGGATCAGCAGATATTCCATTTCTTGACACAATATGTCCAAGAAAGGCTACTTCTTCCATCCAAAACTCGCACTTGGAGAACTTAGCATACAACTGATTATCTCTTAATGTCTGTAGCGTAATCCTCAAGTGCTCAGCGTGCTTCTCATGACTAGGTGAGTACACCAAGATATCATCAATAAATAGCACAATAAACTGATCCAAGTACGGCCTGAAAAGACGATTCATCAACTCCATAAAGGCCGCAGGTGCATTTGTCAGTCCAAAAGGCATCACCAAGAACTCGTAGTGACCATACCGAGTTCGGAATGCTGTCTTTTGAATATCTTCTTCTTTGACCCTCAATTGGTGATAGCCGGACCGTAAATCAATCTTGGAAAACACTTGGGCGCCTTGCAACTGATCAAATAGATCATCGATCCTGGGGAGAGGATACTTATTTTTGATCGTCGCTTGATTCAGCAGACGATAATCTATACACAGACGCAGACTCCCGTCTTTCTTTCGGACAAATAACACCGGTGCTCCCCATGGTGAAACACTAGGACGGATCAAGCCCTTATCTAATAGGTCTTGCAACTGAATCTTCAGTTCTTGCAACTCAGCCGGAGCCATCCAATACGGTGTTTTAGATATCGAGTCTACACCCGGAGTAACATCGATTGTAAAATCGATTTCTCTAGTAGGAGGGAGTCCTGGTAATTCATCAGGAAACACATCTCGAAACTCTCTGACCACCGGGGTATTCCCTAAAGTGTCATCTTCATCTTTATCGACCACCACTGCAGCTAAATACCCAGTACACCCCTTGTCTAGAAGGTGACATGCTTTAATTGCGGATATTAGCTTGGGTGCTTGACCTCGGATAATCCCCTGCATTTCGAACTCTGGGATGTCCGGAATTCGAAATATCACTTTCTTGGCATTACAATCTACCACTACATGGTAATTAGCCAACCAATCCATCCCTAGGATAACATCATAATCCTTCATGTCTAACACGATCAGATCTACTAACATCCGTACACTATTGACAAGTATGGGACACCTATCATAGACTGTTTTTGTGCACAGAACTTTCCCTGATGGTGTAGATACAGACATCATGCTTTTGAGTGTATCAGGCTTGTAACTTATATGTTTAGCAAAACGAGTAGAGACAAACGAATGTGTAGCACCAATGTCAATCAAAGCATAAGCAGGTACTTGAAATACTAAAAGTTTACCTTCGATGACACCTTCGGTCTGCTGTGCCTCTTCCTGGGTAATTGCAAACACTCTTCCTTTTCCGCCTTCCAACGCTAGTGGTTGAGCCTTAGGGCAATCCTTCTTGAAGTGTCCAGGCTTTCCGCACTGGAAGCAAACCTTCGCTCTACAGTCCTTGGTCAAATGGCCCTGACCACATTTCTCGCACTTAAGCCCCAATCTTCCTGTAGACCCTTGGTTTTTCATGTCCTCGAACTTTCTTTTCCCAGTAAACTGCCGGTTATTCTCCTTTATCCAGGGCTTCCCAACTGTCCCTTTGCCTTTGCCAGCACTAGACTGTGCCAGTTCTTCATGCACTCGCTCTACTCTGAGTGCTCTATCTAATATCTCTGAGAAGGAGGTAAATCGTTGAGCTGCCAATTTCCCTCTGATAGCCGGCTTCAATCCTTCTTCAAATTTCTCAACCCTCCACTGCTCATCCTCGACAAATCTCGCAGCGGACCTCGAGAGTTGATTAAACTTTTGTTCATACTCGCTAACCGACATGTTTCCTTGGGTCAGCTGAAGAAACTCCATCTCTTTCCTCTTTTTCATTGACGCTGAAAAATAACGCTCATAAAACAATTCAGTAAATCTTGCCCAAGTCAAAGGCCTCTGATGTGGTGGAACTGTCCTTTCCACTGTGGTCCACCAATGTTCCGCTTCTCCTTCAAGTAGAAAGATAGCGAACTCGGGCTTGTCATTTTCTGGCAAAGACATAGCCCTAAAAACTTTTTCTAAACTTCTAATCCAGTTCTCCGCCTTCAGCGGATCAGTAGTGCCCGAAAAGGCTGACGGTCCAAGCCTCTTAAACTTCTCCAATCGGGTCACATTCCCATGCCCTGGCATGGTAGCAATGGGGATACGACTACCATTCCCATTTTCATTCATATTCTGGGCCTGTTGTTGCTGAATTAGGTTGGCTAGTGCTGTAATAGCCTCGAATGCCCCAGCCAAGGTATTTTCGGGTGCTCGTCGAGGTGGCATGATTCACCTATAATTATAAAGTAACGAACTTTTAATAATAAAATAAAACTAAAATGCACTGAGAATTCGATATCCAAAAAGAGACATTTCATTTACTTCATCTTTATTATATACAAAGCAACACTCTACAGTATATAGTACACCAACGTATACAAAACATCATGTAGTTGTACACATACAAAAAATGATCTAATGATGGAAAGATTGAATGGGCATCTATTATATTCCAAAACGCCAAAACGATATAGATGCACCACGCTCTTCCACCATGATCCTATACTTCGTACGTCTCAACCTCTATCGGTGAGACTGCTACACTACCCTCCTGCGGTGCCTGATCCTCTGTCTCAGGTCTAGCCTCTCTCAAAATCCAATCAATCTCGCTCTTTCTTAGGGATTTGCGCATTGCTTGTGCGATCAATCCCTTACGGAGTGGTTTTACCGCCTTTAGGTGTATAGTGCGGTAACACGACCATCCGGCGTCACGTCTTCTCTGCATAGTCACCGCCCATTCAAACAGAGCTATCTCCCTCTTTGTGGGAATTCGGTGCGTCCTTGCCATTCCTGCACATGTACATATTCCAAATCAATGTCTGATTTCGAAACATGACATGTACAACAATCACTCAACTAGGAATATCAAATAAATCTCTAAGGGATCGCCTATCCAACGGTTCCTAGGTGTATTATGCTAAAGTATGATTTGTGTGATGGTTATTGGTATTGGCTCTGATACCAATTCTGACGCCCCGAACCCGCGCCTAGGGAATCAAGTTCCAAGACGCGTGTCCGTTCGTCAAATCATGCAAGCGGAAGACTTTACCCGCGAAAATACAGAAATTTAAACATTTATCAAATGCTTCCAAAAAGCAAATAACACCTGTCATCACAATAATCATCATTCAAACCATATACTTGTATTATTTACATCAAGTTTGTTTTACAAAAGTAGGCGTCTCTATCACGCCAGGTACAACTTGTACAAGCTTCCAAAATATCCAGATAGACTTTTCACTTACTGGTCAGCAGCTCCAAGATCTGCTGACACAAAAAGTCAGTGAGCTATGAAGCCCAATAAAACCACAATCCTTCTAAACTATTTTCCACATAATAACACACATCAATAATGATATAATAAGCAATTCAATTTGCATGTTACAGTAAAATAGAACAGTATATAATAAATTGTGACCCAAGGTCACTTAGGGTTACGTCACCCTAACAGAGGTTCCCGACCTCACATTACTTTCTAATTATGAGGTTCAGTTATGAATGTATTATATTACCAAATTATCGTTTCGATCATCGATCATGTTTCATTTCGAGTCCTAAGACTCTATTAATTGGCCACAGCCCACAAATGTTTAGCTTAAAGTCTCTAAATCATAACCATAATACATTGAGTCATTTAGACTCACACACGCTGTTCCGGCTTTCACCCGAACATGACAAAACCTTGGGTATACCAACCCAACTCACCTGGAATCCGACGATTCCATACCAAACTATGAGTCCACCAACTCAAACAAATA
The DNA here is from genome assembly GCA_015143295.1 of Tetracentron sinense. Lineage (NCBI taxonomy): Eukaryota > Viridiplantae > Streptophyta > Magnoliopsida > Trochodendrales > Trochodendraceae > Tetracentron > Tetracentron sinense. The sequence continues at coordinate 36,570,552 of CM026551.1, forward strand.
CACCAACTCTGAGTATACCAACTCAGACCACTTCGTATCCGAAGCTTACACACACAACATGGGCATTCACCCAATAAGGACATATTTTTTTCATTCAATTGACTGACCACATCTACCGTGTATTCGCCGCCATCGCCCTGGGTATCAGTCATGAAGGAACTCCGGCCAACCTGCCTACCGTCATCTTCTGGCTAGTCTACGGAGGAACCCCGACATCTATACCAATGCCGACATCTCTTGACGTTCCACCAAGAAGGGACCCCGATAGACACGGTGCCGACATCTTCTGACCTACCCAGAGAGGAACCCCGGACTATACACTATCTGATGTTCAGCCATTTTAAACTCCCTAGGACTCCGACATCTCCTGACTATCAGTCACGGAGGAACCACGGGCCATGCAGGACACCGCCACTCCTGACCTAGTCCAAGAGGCTCCACGGACGACCTAGACAAACAGACCGACATCTCCCGACTATCAGTCACGGAGGAACTCCGGGCCTTACTGGACACCGTCTCTCCTGACCTAGTCAAAGAGGAACCACGGACTATACTGAACCCTGGTTAGATTTTCTAACCACAGGTTAACCCCAGTTAACCCAAGCCTCGCTTGATTAACTGAAATACTTGGGCCTCGCACCCGTGAACCAACTCCGGTAACACACCGTCCCGTTAGGGAACGTTTTCAAGCTAATGGATGTCTCCATAGCCTTACAAGACATGCAAAACAACTTTTCGTCACCCTAGGGTGGCGATACAATTTACCCGGGACCCGATCTGGGCTCCCCGAGAGACCACATACAATCGCAACATCACATAGGGGTCTCTGCCCCTTTTTCATTCACGTCAAAAGACATGCATATACATCACATGAAATAATATAGCATAATAAGCGGAAAAAGGAGAAGAAAAGATAGGGGTTTTACTGTTTCACGCGTTTCGAAGTCTCGTAGGCAAAAACAGATGTCACCAACGCTTCCCAACGACGATCAACCCCGGGGTAGAGCGCATGCAACTTTCTCTCTCCACTTTCTCTCTCTACCTTTTTCTCTCTCTACACGCAAAACGAGAAGCCGGAGAGAAAATCGGACGCCGCCAACGCGTCGGGGACGTCGAAAAACCTCAAGGGGACCTCCCTTTCCCTTTCTCTCTCTTCCTTTCTCTCTCCTCTCTCTCTCTTCCTTTCTCTCTCCTCACTTTCTCTCTCTAAAGTGCTATGGCAGAATACTGTTTGCAACTCTAAACCGTGAGCAAATGAGGGGCTGACCTTCATTTATATAAACCTTAAATGGGGTTTAGATCATGTGCAAAAGCACATGACTCATTTGGTGTGGAAAGGTGGTAGTTGACTAAGTCAACTACCTTGACCAATTTGACCGGATTTTCCCATTTTTCACGTATATGCCCTCCGAAACCCTGCTATATGACACCCGACAGTAACGACACTTCAGGTGACCGAACTTGGGGCAGTCCAACACCTACTGTAAAAATTTCGGGGAAAAATACTGAGTTTTGACAGCTGCACTTTAGTCCGGAAGAAAATTGCAAAACCCACTAATTTTCTGATTTCGGATACAAAACACGTTGTCGCTTCTTCATATGAGACAATTAATTGCTGAAACGACAGACGATCATCCTCTCGACCGACCGGCAAGCATTAGTGCCAACCGCACGAATTTCTATGAGGATCTCCAACAGATATTGGTCCCACTTAATTTCTGGAAATATGAAAATTTCCCGTTTTTCTCAATTTTATCACACATAATGCCCCCGCGGTCCCGCGAAATGGTACCTGACGGAACCGATACGGTAGGGGTGTGTCCCGGCAGTCGACCGGCACACTGTGTGCGAATTTTCGCCAAATGATACTGAGATTTCCTCGGTGCACTTCAACCCTGAGCAAAATCCCCTTCTTATTAATTTAACAAATAATTAACTAATTAACCTTTATTAAGGACCCATAAACACATAATTTTATTATATTAAAATTCTGGGTCGTTACAAAAACCCCATACTAATTTGATGAAATTTATTGTCTTTTATGAAAATTTCGTCAAATGTGGGATAATTTCACTTTGAATGGTGGATACTGGATATATCTCTCAGATTTTTGGAAATTCTTCAAATGCCTCTTATGGACTCCAAATTCTTATCCTTCCCTACTTCCCACAAAAATAGAAAGAGGCAATGAGCTTAATGTTTCATTCCCAAACCCCTACAACCTCTTTTATTACAATATTTTTTAGGAATTACTGTTTCCCCCATGTATCATCTATATCGCATGATATATGCGATATACCGTGCGATTTCGATGATATAGCGTCGATATTGGTCGAAATGGTGTAAAATTTAAACTGCAGCATACAGATATGTTAATGGCCTGCAATATCGATATATCGGTGCGATGTCATCGATATATAGGTGTGATATCGCTGATATATCGAAGGCATTCAGAACCATTGTTACAGTAATTTTTTTACATGCCTAGTTAGAAGTCCTTTCCCAAGTTCGTTTCTTGATTTGTAATGCGGTGACCCAGTATAAAAAGTGCACCATATCTATGAACTTTCTCATGGTGGGAGGATTGTAGCATCAACATCCATCTCAATGACCTTTGTACAGGCTCATAGAACCTGCTGGTAATCATATCACGTTTCTTCATTGTCGTTCAATTTTGCAAGAATATGGATTTTCATCATCAAAACCTGTCTTTTTCACAACATCCGATGACTGTTGTATGGTAGAGGCAGCGGGTTGTGTCACATTCCTTCTCATGATCGCTCTCAGGAATCATTAAGATTGCTCTTGACCTTCATCTTTGAAAAAAAAGAGAATACTCTTCAGAATAAGAGGTACCTGTGCACCTTTACATAAATGCTCTTAACTTAAGCTTTGAAATTTGGAAAATATGAAATTTATCCATTAGACCTATACAAAAAATCATTGTGTGATGGTCTTCAATGTATATATATATATATATTGAAGGGAGAGAAAAGTTCAAGAAAAGACTGACCAATGGATATACAAGGCGAGTTCACTCCAAAAGTTCAAGATATAAACTATTCAAATAAAAATATAATGAATGCAAATAGTGGACAAATCATTGATATTATCACTGAAGAATGAAAATGAAATGAAAGAACATGTATTCTTTTTTTGGTTGAATGCACATAACCACATTGTCAAGCTTTTAATGAAAGCCACAAAAGGCATATTGGGTAGGTTCGCAATTTGCAGTAGGGTCACCAAAGGCATATCAACATTAGGTAGGTTCCCAAGGAGTGCTTTGTCTGTCTTTGCGGTGTGTCTTTAATTCAAGTTGTGTGCCGCAAAAGGCATATTGGGTAGGTTCCCACTTACCAGTGGGGTTACTAAGAAGGCTTACTAACTTTAGGCAGGTTCCCAATGAGTGCCTTGTCTATCTTCGGGATATATCCCCAATTCAAGTTGTGTTGCTGCGAAAGGCATATTGGTCAGGTTCCCAATTACCAGTGAGGGTCACCAAGAGAGTGCCTATTAATGTTAGGCAGGTTCCCAATAAATGCTTTGTTTTATCTTTGAGGTATGTACCCAATTCAAGTCATGTCGCCACTAAAGGCATATTGACAGGTTCCCAATTACTAGTGAGGTCACCAAGAGAAGGCATATTTGGCAGGCATGGTTTGAAATTTCGTCGATATTGACGATATTTATCGATTTCTACGGGTCTTGAAACATCTAGACAAAGAATTTAAGTTTTTACAATTTTTTGAAAATGTTGACTGAATTTTCTGAAATATCGCAGGATATTTCGAAAATGTCGGTCGACGTTTTCGAAACACTTTTTCTTTTTATATTTTCTTGTAAGATATCGTGATATATACCTAAAAGGCTTAAAGAAAGTTGCAGACCAAAGCTACAAAAAGCCTATGCTTATTTAGATCTCAAGAATCCATGGTAAATAGACTAAAATCATGGCAAACAATCTCTAATTGAGAACTGAGAAGTAAAAGAAGAAGAAAAAAAAATAATTTTGACAAGGATTCAGTAGAGTGGATGAGGAATAGTAGGGACTAGGGACTAGGGTACAAACTTGGATGACATCCATTCTTGTTGCCGTCGCCGAGCGCTAGCCCTAGGCTGGTCTTCGGTTCTCCTTTCCCCTTTTCCTTTCCTTCGTCAATTGAGAATGTTATTGAGACTTTTGTTTTAAGTTTTAACTTTTAAAGGTTATTTACGAATAAGAACCTATGTTATTCAATAGTAATTTTAAAGTGCCTCTTTATAAATAAATTCCATTCTTAGACATTACACTAATGATGTTAAATAATTACATAAAATGACCATATTACCCCCAAATGAGAGTGTTGCTAGAATAATCTTAATTATATTTTATAAATTAAATATTATTTAACTGTCTTTAGTAGTTAGTACTAAATACTAATTATATTGTACACAATAAAAAAATAAATAAAATCTTAGTACAATGTCTTTTTATTTTAAGGATTACACTTGAAATTCATGAAAATTTTATTTGGTTTTGAATTTTAATAATATTCAATTACTAGTATTTTTATTAGGAAATATTTATTTTATTAAATATATATCATAGTGTTTTTCTTTTTCCGGATATATTTATTTGATTAAGTTACATCAATATAAGTAAATCATACATTGTCATCAGTGGCAACGCACATCTTTAGCCCACTTCTCATTGCATCTCTTATATACGTTGTTATTTTAAGTTTTTTGATTTACAGGTGTGTATTAACATTTATTTTAACATTTCCTGAAGTTTCATTAAAATTTTCATATTTTTTCACTATTTTTTCCAATTTTTCTTCCACGTGCGATATTGTTCCTGCGATATCGATATCTTGCGATATATCCCCGATATATCTTTTTTCTACGGCTCGACATGTCATGCGATATCGACATTTAGAACCTTATTGGCAGATTCCCAGTTATCAGTAGGTTCGTGAAGAGGCGTATCAACGTTAGTCAGGTTCCCAATGGTTGCCTTGTCTAAGATCAAAGTGATAAAAGATATAATTCTTTAATTAAGAAGAGTTCTCTCTTTCGAAATTGGTCAAAAGAAGTAACTTGTGGGAAGATATCACTATGCCAAATAAATTCTTCCATATGTGACTTCACTTCCCCCATGGGTCCCACCAATGCTATCGTTTGAGCATTACTAAATATTTTGAGACAAATGGACTTCTCGAATGAGAAAGAAAAGTGAGAAGACTCGGTTCGAGATTAAGTGGCCTATGGTAACTCAAATAGTCATCGGCCTTGTCTACAACTAAACAAAGTCCTTAAAAGACTGACGGTCACCTATAGTATTCTTGCCAATGTCGATACCGCTCATGCACATGTGGATCAACTCGGGTTTCACATGAAATTCGAAGAAGACGATCAATACCATCAGGAGACCCAAAGAGAAACTAGTATAAGAAATACCTTATGAGACCCTTGTACTCAAAGTTGGGCATGCTGATATCAACCATTCACTTGCAAAATTCAAGCCCTGTTCACACGACACACTATACAGTTGTGTGTGATCAAGCCTCATGCCCTCAAGGGGACATTTGTAGGAAGACACATTCATTAAGATCAAAATGCCACATGACATGATCTTAAACAAATATGGGCTCCACTTGAAGTTGAGTTATTAAAAAGAAGAATAATCTCAATTTCAAAACAAATGTACGTAACATCCACCTAGTGGGACCCACAAAAAGGATACTTAAGAGGGACCCAAAAGTCTTAGAAGACTTGCCAAGAATCCAAAAGCTTCAAGTCTCTCAAGAGTTGGTGTTAAAGGAGGATTCTATCACCCAAAATCTATAAAAGGGGTAGGTCATTCTTGATTCTCCATCTAAAAAGAAGAACAACACAAGTGTTAAAGTTCTGAAGACAAAAGAAAGGAAAGCTTTTAAGAATACTCCATTGATGCTAGAGATCTCCATTGAAGTTAGAAGCTAGAGTTCTTGATAAAACCCTAAAGCCCAAATATTGCAGCAACATTCCTGACTTTGATCTGAGAATGCATTGTTTTAAACCCTTCGATTAAAGATCTATTAAGAAAAGAATCAGAGGTTTATCTCTTTTGTAGAGACCAAATCTCAGATTTTGTATCCTCACCATATTTAATAAAATTGATAATTTGTCATAATTTCTGTTTCTGATTTTTGGACTTAAAATTTGTGTCGGCAACATGCCTAGGCATTGTTTGAAATCAAGCTAGGTCTTTCAATTAGTTGCTGCCTTTGATTTTAATCATTAGAGTAGTATAGGTTATAATCAATTTAGTCTTGGTTTTTCTTTTTGGTAGGAAGTCGTACTAGGCTATTGCTTATTTGGAGCCACATGATATCCTCTCCATGTTTTTGATCTTCAGCCTGCCTTTTCATGTTTGAAATTAATCTTTCATAGAACCAATGGATATTGTATTTTATTTAGAGACCAGGTTTTCGAAGGCACTTTATCTTTGCTTATTTGCTTTGGTTCAAATTGATTTTTTTTACTTTATTTATTTCTCAGGCTTGGAGTTGATGCTAGTGGATATGGAAATATGGGAGTTGAGGACCTGAGATGTAGATTGTCTTCCCTTTTGTGTCAGAATACCACCAGGAAATTGGGTCTTCCTACTCAATTTGCCATTGTTACTGCTATGATTGGTCTCCTATCTCTAGAGTTTGGAGAACTGATTCAGAATAATTTAGATCTTCCTGCCGTCACAAGTAAACCTGGTCATGCCAACATAATAAGAGAGTGGTTTTCTCTGCTCAGTGATGAGCAAAAGTCCTTGTCATTTAGCCTTTTCCAATCTGCTGTTGTACATGAGAACTGAGTGTACATGAGAACTGAGACGCATCTTACGGAAGCCATTCAGGATGATTTTCAGTACAGCAAGCATACTCTGTTCCAAGCTTGATTTGGATCCCAGCTCTTGTTATTCAGTTAATGTGAGATCATTTGTAGAAATGATTCACCGGCAAATCATTTATTTGATCATTTTTCTGGAACCAAGCAGTTCCAGCCTATGAGAAACACAGTACATTGCTAATGCTAAGGCATTTTGTTTTACTTGTGCATTCCATTTTGTAGAGAAGATTTGAATTTCACATGTAGTTCCCTCATGTCTGGGCTCTCTACTTATTTGTCCAATTTTACCTGCGGAAGTGTTCTGTCAAATGGTGGGGTTTCTAAAGTGTTGATTGGCTTTAGTGAAATATTGGAAACAAAGTTTTGCTTTCTTTGAACAATTGTTGGAATAATCATGGTCTCTTTGATCCTAGACTTCCCTGACTTGTGACCAATCCATACTTAATCATGCGTGTTGCATGAGCTTGTTAATTTCGGAGAGGTAAATGATTAGTCAACATGTATTATCTGTTAACAATGACTGGTTCAATTGCTTACTTTTCTATGGTCCGCATGAGAATGCAGAAAAGGGGTATTAGCAGCAAATAAGGTTTAGGTTATTGAAACATTGTAAAAATTTCTGGAACATTGAAAGGCATCATGGAAAACATTAGAAACAAGAATTGCTTCAAGGCCATGTTATTTTGTTAAGGAATCTCGGAATGTTAATGATGGGGTCATTTAAAAATTTATGAAATGTAGGTTTTCAACTCCCACCCAAAAAAAAAAAAACCTCCCACCTAAAAGGAAACCTTGTTCTCTTGGTTACCTTGTTTCAAGCTATTAACTTTTTTTTAGGATTCAAGATGAGGTGAGAGTTTTGTCCAAGGCAAGTGGATGATGTTTTACTAATGTGAACTTTTTTTGTTCGGTGATATAAAATCAACATGTTGTTTCTTTGGGTTGAAGGATATCTATCAAATAGATGTGATGAAACCTGATGGCTATGTTTTCCAGCAAAAGGTTATATGGAGTCTTGTGGCCAGTGAACCACCAATGGATGCCTTGATCTTTTGGATAAAGAGCCCTTAACTCTAGAAGGAAACTAAGATTTGCTTCAAGAAGGCAGGACCAGAGTGGGGAAATTCAAAATTATAGTGGAGTCTTCTGATCTTGAGATGAGTATTGAATAAGAAGACAGCCCGGCTGGTTTCGCTACCTACATACCTTCGCCTGACCGTTCTTTCATCCATCCATTGAAGAAGACCAAGTCTTTGTTGATTCTCCTAGCAGAGAAGTGGAGAATATTATTAGAATCCTCACTCAAATAACGAGATGATTTCCTCTTTAGAGCCTACTGGATCTGAGATTTGGAGCAACTTTCCCCTTTACTACAAAAAAATTGGTTTTTTTAGCAACCACTAATCCGTTGCTAAAACGGAATTTTAGCCATGATTTTGCAACTGTGGCTAAGTTTCCATTGATAAAATCCTAGTTTTTATTTTTTTTAATTTTTAATTTTTTTACAATGGAATAATAAAAGTAGCCTATGGATTTTTATTAAAATCATTAGTTCCTTCCATGCAAAAACCCTCTCCTTCTGCGCCAAAGCCCTTTCTTTCCAACGCGCTCTTGCCTAAACCAGTCCCTCTCCGACGTGCTCCAGTAGCCCCCGCAGCAGCCCTGCCTTACCAGCCGTCCCCGTTCTTCGGTAGCCCTCTTTTGTCTCTCTCTCTATCTCTTATCTCGAGCTCACACTCTCTCTCTCTTTGCCTATCTCTCTCTCTCTCTCTCTCTCTCTCAATTTCTATCTCCTCCTCGCCATCTCTCTCTGCCTCTCTCTATCGCTCTATGCTCTCTCTGCCCCTCACTATTCTCTACTCCCTCTCTCTCTCTCTCTTCTTGGTAGTTAATTGTTTTTATTTTCTGCTGTAGATATCATTTACCTTCGGTTAGTATCAAAGGTTAGTGGTTAGCATTGTTTAATTGCTTACTAATTTAGTTAATTAGTTTATCAATAGAAATTGTTAATTATTAATTGAATTTGATATACCAGACTCCGTAGAGCATATGTCCCTAATTAAATATGCTCTCCTTTCTCTCTAACAATGCGCGTCAGTTCAGTCTCTCTCTTCTGCATCTTTATTGAGACCAAGTGTGAGAGAACGCTTGGGTCTTTATAGACGCAACTCTCTGTCCTTTGCTGGAGGTTTCAGTTGGATGTAAATGGACTGTGGACAAATGCTAAAGCTTTAGATGTTTTCCTGCATATGAGTCACCCAACTAATCTGCATGAATTGCTTGTGTTGCAGCTTCTGTATTGCAGTTACACATGATGTGTTATGGATTTGTTTAACCGTGTTGTAGCTCAAGTAAGACACGAAGGAAGGCCTATATGTGTTGAAACTTGAAACCTTTATGGAATATGAAGTGGATGTTGTCAAACTTCTATTACATACGGGGTTAGTAATTAAATTTGCTCATTTTGTATTTCGTGAGGGTGTGTAACTATTATTTTATCTTCTCAGGGTGCCGCAAACAGAAAAATGACGGCAATCCACATGAAAGGTGATAGCAGTTCTTAAATAGAAAACTTTATCTTTGAGCGGAACCTTCAAATTTTTTTTTTTTTTTTGCTGTTCTTATTTCCCGCTTACTCGCTTAGCCACTTCTACTTCCATGGCTTGCGATCCGCATAGGCCATCACTAATGCTATTTTTTGGGGAGAGGAAAGCTGGGGTTAGGCAGACCCCAACCAGATGGAATTAAAGAAAATAAATTTACAACCATCTACTAGTCTAGATAAGGCCAAAGGAGATACAGAAAGGAACCAAAGTAATCTCCCCAGGGGACATACAAAGTTTGGCCAAAAAGTCAGCTACACTATTCCCTTCTCTAGGGTAATGACTAATTTAACATGTGTCAAAGCACTTTAGTCAAGATGTCAATATTTGAAAGGATAAAGGAGCCTTCCCAAGGCCAATGAGGACTGCTTCGAGATGCAAGCAACAACCCATTTACAATCAGAGGAAATCTGGATATTTCTGATGTTAAGGTCTCTAGCAATTTCAAGACATCTCTTCACCGCAAGTAACTCCACATAGATGACAGAACCTCGATCAAGGCCACCCGAAAGAGCAAAGATGGGGCAGCCATTCACATCTCGAAGAATGCAGCCATACCCACGTCTATTGTGCATAACCGACCCATCTTCATTTAGCCGAACATGACCCTGCTGGGGCAGGGTCCATGAAACCCATACGGTCGGAGAAAGGATCCATTGGAGCTTTAACCCGACGGAGTGAGCAGCAACATGATTTAAGGCATTGCTGATGACCTTCATCTGGGAGCTAGAGAGCCGAAAGGTGACATCGTCCATGATCTTGCTGAAGCACGGTTGGGGGGGGGGGGGGGGGGGGGGGAATTCTTTCCGGAAACACCTATTGTTCCTTTGGTGCCCTTCAGACCATCCCCTTTACTCAGTCTGGTCATTGCCCCAATCATACTATTCCAAGTAGAATAACGACGGTTCCGGATAGATATAGTAGAGGAGATTGTGGCCCAGATATTTAGAAAATAGGGACATTTTGCAAAGAGGTGGCCATGGTCCTCAAGGTCAGATCTACAAAGGACGCATTGGCCATTAGACCCAATGCCCCCACCGAACCAACTTTTCCTTAGTAGAAAAGGCATGCCGAAAGGCCATCCATGCTATCATAGCATGCTTGGGGATAGAAGATGGGCACCAAAGCAAGGGCGACCAACATACCTTTGGCCTGTTGGTTACATCGCTATGGAGATGGAGAAAATGGGGATGTCACTTAAAGACATGAATATAAAAATTTTCAAAGCACTATTTTTTTTAATTCAAACTTGATTTTGATCTAATCAAAATCTTTTCAAGGGTCATCTTATGATCATATTAAATCATGGTGTGAGAAACCATACTTACAAAGCTCCTCAAGTGTAAAGCCTCCTGTCGATTCACATGAACCTTCTTTGAATCTCCAAAGCTTTTTTCCAATGGAAGCTAATGGCCCTTCCGATCTTTTCTTCTTTTCTTGATTCAAGAACATTTCTTGATCAATAAAGATTCAATCTTGATATAGAAAGAATCAACCTTGTTTATCGAAGAACTACTCTTGATCTATAAGGATTTGTTCTTGATCTTCTTTACCAAAACAAAAGAAGGAATGAGAGGTGGCCGATCAAGCCCTTCCAATTCAAGCTCTATGATCTTTTATTCTTTTCTTGAATGTAAGATCATTTCTTGAAAAGAATAATTCTTTATTTTCAAAGATTGGTTCTGATATTATCCAAGATCAAAACAAAAACCAAGAGAAGGAATGAGAGAGGTGGCTGTACAACCCAATAGGGAGAGAGGGAGAGCTACATTGTGGACGTTCCACTATGGGGAGGGGGCTTATATAGACTCTCCTTTTAGCTATCTTATAGCTCAAGTCAAACTTCACTTTCTAAATTCTAACAAATTAAAACTTTCTTTAATTCTTTAATGATAATCCTAATCCAATTAGGATTTAATCAAAATAGAAACCAATATTATTTATTCCCTATTTAATAGGAAACAATTAGTAACAAACTAATTCATTCCCTATTTAATAAGAAAAACAATTAGTAACAGACTAATCCATTCCGTAGGAAATAGGAAAACAATTAGTAAAAACTAATTCATTCCCTATTTCATAGGAAACCATTAGTAACAAACTAATCTATTCCTTATTTAATAGGAAATCATTAATTAGTAATCAACTAATCTATTCCCTACTTTGTAAGAGATAATTAATTAGTAACTAATTAAGTAGATAATGAATCAATGAAGTGAGTGTCCCATCCTAGGTGGGCCCCACAAATCTCATGCCCCTTTTGAGGTCTAACCTCTTAGGTTGTCACCTTTTGATCTTTATCAAAATCCTATATGGGTCCTACCCATTTGGTTAATCATATCTTATGTGATTTCACCTTTTAGAGCTTCACTATACTATATAGTGAATTACATAGAGAAATTAATTAATTTAATTATAAATTAAATTAAAAGGCTTGAGAAGGTCCTAACGTGTGAGATCTAAAGGGATCTTCTATTTTCAGTTGTGGGACCAAGTGCTTCATCACCTCTAAGGTGAAGCTTTGTTGCTAGGAAACACTTTCTATAATTCCTTTAGGATCATAGAATGCTATCTAAGTCCTTGGACTTCTACTAATCACAATAATGTCCATTAACACATTGTGATCAACCTCCACAAATTAGAGAATTGCTAGTAAGTACTATCTCACAATATATTTACAAATAAATCATTTTACAATCCGATATCACATATAAGCTTCCGGAATCGGAACAAGTCCATTGTCTAGTCCCTAGCTTATGAATAAAACTCATTCTCATGAATACGTTTTTATTGAACTGAACTTTCAAAACACTTTCGAAGAAACATTAGAAAAGAATTGACATATTCATATACTTTTCTATATTGAAAATATTAACTTCGATAAAGACCATTTTACCGAAAAGTACCAGTACTGGATTTTGAGTTCAATTCAACAAGTATCATCTTGATATCATTATCTCCAATTAAGGAGTAGTGGATTCCTTATTGAGTGTTTACACACTTCTTCAAACATTCTGTACAGGACCCAACGTAGCCGGAGTTAGTCTAGTGTATTGGACATTGCCGATTGGCACATCAAAGCCATATAGACAGATGTTTGAGAAGATGTTAACCTCTCAGGTCTAAGGATAATTTGTCGAATGGATAACCCTAATACAATCTGACAATGTATTTCATAGGGTATCCACTTGTGACCCCATTCAGTATTATGTGCTTACTACATATACTCACATATTAGTCAAGAGTCAACACTCTCTGTGAATGAGATTCATCACACTATCTTATAGAACTACACATGTGCAAGCCATAATGAAGTACGGCACCCAACTAGTACTCTAGAGGCTTCGAAAAATATTAGGTTACAAGGAACTGGAAAATCATATCTCCTCGCAACCTTTGCATGATTTTCCAATAATTTTACCTATGGAACTTTATGTCATCATTAAATGAGATAGTAGTTATAATAAATATTCTTTATAGTTGGTTGTGTGAATACGATGCTTCTCTAATCAACATAGAAAAATATTTTATTGGCTTTTGAGAGCATATATGTCCAACAATCTCCCCCTTGCAGTCTAAGCCAATTTGATGTAATGCCATCTCCTCAGTGATGTTTCTCAATCACCAGCTGAGGCATAACTTAATATATATGGGTATGCCATGTCTGCTTTACCACAACTATTGTTGTAATACAATAATACTTGCAACTCTTGTAGATTTATTATCAATAACTACAGTTTTAAAAGACTAAACAAAATGATATTGTCCAACAATCATTTTCAGAAGTTAACTTGCTTGTGCTTTACCATTTTACAATGCTCTGAACTAATCTTACCAATATCTTATCACATCAATATGTGATGAATATCCGGTCTAGTACAAATATACTGTCTCATGATATCATATATCTAAGAAAAACAGATTACATTCTTTAAAGGTAGAAAACTCTTTTCTTGGAATCTTGCTTGTACAAAAATGTGATTGTTATTGGGAGAATAACAATATCATTTTTCTTTTGTCTCTAAACCTAAGAAAACATGATGTCAAAGTTTTTGTCCTTTACTGCAAAATTGCTAGATCACACCTAAGAGAGAAGAATAATATTTATACTTCATTCATAATGAATAGAATATTATCTTTGCAAAGAGTCAAAAAAGTAATCATGCTCCCATTAACTAGTTTGTACACAAAGGATACTTTCATTCTTAAATGAAAATCAAACAGTTTGATTACTTCATCAGAATAAAAGTTAGTCTATTTACAGATTCTGAGACTTGTGAGTTCTAGTGTACTATTTAAGTATGGTGAGAGTACAGAGTTGATCTCTATCAATTCTCATAGTTATTGGTCTATTGGGCTTTCGCTTCTAGAATAATTCTAGATTCAGTTTCTCTCATAAGAAACTTGTATTCCTATTTACAAATATCTTTATTATCCAGGAATAGAGACTAAGTGTCTCTAATGCGAATCCCAAGCTCATCTTCTATCGAATCTTATCCAATATTATTTGATTTTAACAATATCATCACGCTATGGTTTGTTATGAGAATTATCTGAGACAAAATGTTATGAGAATTATCTCAATCATGGAAGACTTACCTAGCTGTTCATTTATTTCATTGCGGAATTCCTTGAACTTTTTAAAGAATGTGAAATAAAGTAGCTATCTCTTAATGTGTAGCACCCTGGACTTTTCCAACTTTAATGAATAGCATTTTCGTTACCAATTGGCCTTCCTCATAGTATAATTAATAAATAAGGGAGAAGTCAAAAATTCCGAAACATCAGAAATGTCCGTTTTCGAAAGACGAATCCAACGCAAGTTGAATCGTCAAAATCGGACGAACAAGTCAAAAGATATGGTCAAAATAGTGGAACCTGCAGAGCACTGATCGATCGATCCTCATCAGCGATCGATCGGTCCAAAACCGATCGATCGGTGGCTATCGACTGGTCAGAAATTTTATATGGGGAAATTTTCCAAAGAGCATGTTTTTGACCGGTCGATCGGTCAATAACACCGATCGCTCGGTCGGCAACCGATCGATCGGTCATAAGCACCGATCGCTCGGTCTATCGAGTTTTGCAGAATTTTTAGTAAGGGTGTTTTCGTCTTTTGGGTGTTAACCCTTACCCATAAGGGCTTGCCCGAGCCTTTAGGGCTTCATTCACCTCACTTAGAAGGTTTTGAGAGAGAAGAAGAGAAGAGAAGGGGGATTTACATCTAGGGTTTTCCACTTGAGAGAATCAAGGGTTTTAGAACCCTAGAACCGTTCTAAAGGCTTGGATTCTCCAAATCCAACCTCAAGCTCGTGTGGAGTACCTCTTCCAAGCTAGGGCAGCGTTTCTACATCATCCTCAAGGATTTTTCTTTCCCTTTTCAAGGTTAGTACACTCTTCCTAGTTACTTTGGTAATAACCTAGGATTTTCCTAAGTAAATATGTGTTGGATCTTCCCCATTGCTCCCTTGTGTTGGTATTTGCTAAATCCCTAAAACATAAACAAGATAATACAAACAAAGGGTGGAATGTATGAATGGATGAGGAGTGGAGGCGATTGGATGCCATGTTGTGATGTATTGAATGATGAAAAAATAGTGGAAGGGCATATTACGCATAATGAACACACCCCAAGTGTTTGATGAAATGTTCGAATGAGAAAATATGAAATAACTAAAGGTAAAAAGGTTGAATACCACATGTTTGATAGAATGCATGAATAAACTAAGATTTGAAAGCATGAGTCACATAAATGTTCCCCATTTGGCAAGTTGTATACATGTGTTTATTTCGCTTCTTAAATTCTCATGTGAGTTGGGAATTTGTTAAAATGCTATATGTCATCATGATTTCACGATTGCTATGCACGAGCACATATGTAGATGGAGGATATTGTCAAGGAGGTTGGTAGCCCCGGTTAAGGGTGCTAACCTCTGGCTCATAAGAAAAGAAATGGTATTGTCAAGGGGGTTGGTAGCCCAGGGATTATACGGGTGCTAGCCCCTGGCTCATAAGAAATATATTGTACTGTCAAGGGGGTTGGTAACCCAGGGATTATACGGGTGCTAGCCCCTGGCTCATAAGAAATATATTGTACTGTAAAGGGGGTTGGTAGCCCAGGGATTACACGGGTGCTAGCCCCTGGCTCATAAGAAATATATTGTACTGTCAAGGGGGTTGGTAGCCCAGGGATTATACGGGTGCTAGCCCCTGGCTCATAAGAAATATATTGTACTGTCAAGGGGGTTGGTAGCCCAAGGATATGCGGGTGCTAACCTCTGGCTCAGAAGAAATATTGAAAGGATAACTCAAAGAGGTTTCGTATGATTCATAGACGTGTTTTGGTTTCATAACAATTATACTTGATAAAACGTTTATGTATGATGTCGTTAGAAATTGATTATGAATTATACTCCTTCTATTACTTGTATATGATGTTGTTCGTTATTACTATTGTTGGTTAGGAGTTTGTACTCGCTGAGTATTTCATGCTCAGCCGTACGTTCAGGTCGGCAGGTGCACGAGCTCCTCTTGACATATGAGGAGGACTACGGCGAGGAGGAACCTTATGAGGATCTGGTAGTCGAGCCTCAGGCTGAGGCTAGAGACTTAGACCACTGGCCCCACGGGGGTGACTATTGAGAGAGATAGAGTCGTATTTTGTCTTTTGTATTTGATAGGTGGGCCTGTCCACCTTAGACTTAGACATGTTTTGTATATAACTATGTCCACTTGGAATACTATAGTTTAGATCATTACAAAGAAAGGAAAAATTTGTTTGCGCTTCCGCATTTATATTTAGCTTCTGCGCTCTGATTATCATTTTTTGTACTGTATTCTCTTGTTAATTACAGGAGGGTTTGGCAAGTACGAAGTATCACACCTAAAGTATCCCTTAACTCCTAGGGGGTATTTTGGGGCGTGACAGAGGTGGTATCAGAGCTCTAGGCATTAGAGTCCCTAGGGTCGCTTAGTATTAGATACCATAATTGAACAAGGCATTAGGTGTAGGAAAGAGTTGTATTCCAAGTATAGACTAACAAGTTAGTCTTAGTCAAAATAGGTTGAACTTCAACCAAACTTAGAATCCTACGCTAGGAACACGACATGTATGTTATGATATGATGTTGTATACCATGTGTGCATAAATTGTGTTGTGCTTATTAAATATGTCTGATGAATATGTATTAAGTGAATTGCGAAATTGTATTAAATGCGTATCCAAGTTAGACTTATGTGGTACTGTCGTTCTCAGGATCACATCATGAGACGCGGTGCTCGGGGTCGCGGATACAATACGAGGGTAAGTGGAAGTGATGCCCCTTCCGGTGATGAGCAACCCGATTTTGCCCAAGCTTTTGCATCTATAGCCGAGACTTTGGCTATGTTAGCAGCAAGGCCGGTTGTTGTTACTCCTTCTACGCCTCCGCCACCTCCGGCACACCATGCTTCAGGATTGGAGGCATTTAGGAGATTGCGTCCTCCTACCTTCTTCGGTACTACTGACCCCATGGTCGCCGAGGCATGGGTGATGCAATTGGAAAATATTTTTAGAGCGCTCCACTGCACGGATGAACAGAGAGTGGACTGGGCCACCTTCGTGATGGAAGGTGCGGCCGAGCATTGGTGGAGAGCCACACAGAGACAGAGGGAGTCCACCAGGGCGGGGGAGCTGTGGACATGGTCGGAATTTTTGGATGTCTTCTATAAACAGTATTTTCCGGCGGCTGTCAAAGAACAGAAGGAGATTGAATTCATGACTCTTGAACAAGGAGAGTTGAGTGTGGCCGATTATGAGGCTACCTTCGTGGAGTTGTCAAGATTCGCACCTCACCTAATTGCATCGGAGCATATGCGAGTCAAGAAATTTGAGCGGGGATTGAAACCCTCCATTAGAGACAGGGTCTCGATGTTCCAGGTGGCTACCTGGGGAGAGGTTGTGAGCAAGGCGAAGCTTGCCGAGAAGAATTCAGAAGAATTCTTCAAGAGAAGGGATGTGGCTCGAGGCCAATCGAGTAGTTCGGGGTCGGCAGAGAAGAGGGCTAGGGCAGCCCCATATCAGGCATCCAAGCCGATACGGTCACAGAGGCCTCCCTTGACATCACAGGTATCTCGGCCTACCACTACACCGGTACCTTGTCCCACACTTTCACAGGCCACCCGATATGTTCCACCTTCATCCTCATCAGCATTTGAGGAGTGCTCCTATTGTGGTCGGAGTCACCGGATTGGTGAATGTCGGAGGATTTCGGGTGGGTGCTTTCACTGTGGAGATGTGAATCACATGGTCAGGGATTGCCCACGCAGGCAGCTGCAGCCTATCCAACCCCAGGGGAGTAGGCCCCCAGTTCGACAGGATTCCCAGCCGGGATCCTCACAGGCTTCTGCGTCTAGGCCTTCACGACCCACGTTATCCACTCCACCGCCTCGCAGGGTAGACCAGCGGCAGGTCTTTGCCTTATCGGAACGGGATGCACGTGCATCTGACGATGTCGTGCAAGGTATGTTATCATGCTAAAGTTTTGAGTTGTAATTGGCTTCTATTATGTGATGTGATTGCTTATATGTATGACATACTACCTATACTTATGTGTTATTGTGTGAAATCTATTTACGTGAATTTAATTAATCACGCAGGCGCGTTATCAGTGAATGAATGCCTAGCCCGAGTGTTGATCGACACAGGATCCACTCATTCCTTTGTATCGCCTAGCTTTGCGAAATGATTTTCAACCAAGTCCAGTCAGTTGAAGCATGAATTGACCATCTCCACACCACTCGGCAAGTCGGTGGACACGGACCGTATATACAGGGGCTGTGTAGTCCAAGTGGGACAGAATGAGTTGTTAGCCGACCTCATCATCCTGGACTTCCAAGACTTAGATTTCGATGTTATACTCGGTATGGATTGGCTATCGGCTCACCACGGACATGTGACATGTTTCGAGAAGATGGTGAACTTCGAGCCGATGGGAGTTAAGCCATTTCACTTTCGAGGGTTGAGGGAAAGAGACATTGCTCGCCTCGCAGCTTTGAGCTTAGTAAACCCAGAAGCACAAAACTCCTCGGTCATCCCGGTCGTGAGTGAGTTCTTGGATATGTTTCCAGAGGAACTTCCCGGATTGCCTCCAGATCGGGAGATTGAGTTCGCTATAGAGCTTACTCCAGGCACCACTCCGATTTCAAGGGCGCCGTATAGAATGGCCCCAATAGAGCTTGAAGAATTGAAGAAGCAAATTGAGGAGCTACAACAACTTGGTTTCATCCAACCAAGTGTGTCACCATGGGGAGCTCCGGTCCTCAATGAGAATGTGCATAGATTACCGGCAGTTGAACAAGGTGACTATTAAGAATCGTTATCCTTTGCCTCGGATAGACGACTTGTTCGACCAACTGAAGGGAGCGAGATTTTTCTCCAAGATTGATCTTAGATCGGGGTATCATCAGTTAAAGATCAAGGCGGAAGATGTTCCGAAGTCGGCTTTTAGGACTCGGTATGGGCACTACGAGTTCCTTGTCATGCCTTTCGGGCTGACGAATGCACCAGCGGCGTTCATGGATTTGATGAACCGGGTGTTCCGATCGTACTTGGATCGATGTGTGATTGTGTTCATAGATGAGATTTTGGTGTATTCCCAGACACGGGAAGATCACGCAAGAGACCTTCGTCTTGCTCTGGAGATGTTGAGAGAGCATAGGCTATACGCTAAGTTAAGCAAGTGCGAATTTTGGTTGGAGAAGGTGGCGTTCCTAGGCCACGTAGTGTCGGCTGAGGGCATTTCTGTTGACCCGGCAAAGATAGAGGCAGTTATGAGATGGGAGAGACCCAAGAGCGTCACGGAGATACGTAGTTTTCTCGGGCTGGCAGGCTACTATCGGAGATTTGTGGAGGGATTCTCCAGTTTGGCTGCACCTCTCACTTACTTGACGAGGAAGAATGCCAAGTTTAGTTGGAGCGACAAATGCGAAGTGAGCTTTCAGGAGTTGAAGAAACTCCTCACCACGGCCCCCGTCCTTACTGTGCCATCCGGGAGTGGTGGTTTTGTGGTTTACAGTGATGCCTCGCATGTGGGGTTGGGATGTGTACTTATGCAGCACGGCAAAGTCATTGCTTACGCCTCCAGGCAATTGAAAGAGCATGAGAAGAATTATCCCACTCACGATTTAGAGCTCGCCGCAGTTGTGTTTGCCTTGAAGATTTGGCGACATTATCTCTATGGGGAACAGTTCGACGTATTCACGGATCATAAAAGCTTGAAGTACCTATTCTCCCAAAAGGAATTGAATTTAAGGCAGAGGAGATGGGTAGAGTTTTTGAAAGACTACGAATGTTCCATTCAATATCATCCGGGCAAGGCGAACGTTGTAGCCGATGCTCTTAGCCGGAAGCCCACTGGACTTTTGGCGCACATGATATTGAGGGAATGGAGGTTGTTAGAAGATGCATCCAACCTCGACATCAGTTTTAGTCTCCCTACTTTTGGGCCAGTAATGGCTAATATCACAATTAGGCCATATATCCTGAGCATGACGAGGGAGTTGCAGGGAATGGATGCCGAGCTACTGTCTTGCCGAGACCAGTCAGTTAAAAGTGGCAGCAAGGATTTTGCGGTGAGGGATGATGGAATTATCACTTTCAAGGAAAGAGTATGTGTCCCAGCCGATGAGAAGCTTAAACGAGAAATCTTGTACGAGGCTCACCGGTCCAAGTACACCGTTCACCCCGGGGCTACCAAGATGTATAGGGACTTGAAGAAGCACTTTTGGTGGCGAAACATGAAGCGAGAAATAGCGGAGTACGTGTCCCGATGCTTGGTGTGCCAACAAGTCAAGGCCGAGCACAGGAGACCGACGGGTCTGTTGCAGTCTCTCCCTATTCTCGAGTGGAAATGAGAACATATCTCTATGGACTTCATTGTGGGGTTGCCAAAGACAGTTAGAAAGACTGATGCGATATGGGTTGTTGTTGACAGACTCACGAAGTCCGCCCATTTCTTACCTTACCGGACTACATTTAACTCAAATCAGTTAGCTGCCTTGTACATCAAAGAGATAGGCCGATTGCATGGAGTACCAGTGAGCATTGTCTCAGACCGGGATCCAAGATTCACATCCAGGTTTTGGAAAAGTTTTCAGGATGCCATGGGTTCCCGACTAGACTTTAGCACGGCCTTCCATCCACAGACGGATGGGCAAACCGAGCGAGTGAATCAGATTATTGAAGACATGCTCCGTGCATGTATGCTGGACTTCAAGGGAAGTTGGGAAGAACACCTATCTTTAGTGGAATTCGCCTACAACAATAGTTACCAGGCAAGCATACAGATGACACCTTTTGAGGCTTTGTACGGAAGGAGTTGTAGATCCCCGTTGTATTGGGATGAAGTGGGAGAAAGAAAAATTTTGGGCCCCGAGTTGATTGAACAAACTGCAGATAGAGTCAAGCTCATCCGGGAAAGGTTGAAGACCGCACAAGATAGACAGAAGAGGTATGCCGACAACCGAAGGAGGGATCTTGAATTCCGAGTCGGTGACTTTGTTTTTGTCAAGATTTCACCGACCAAGGGTGTTATGCGATTCGGGAAGAGATGCAAGCTTAGCCCGAGATATGTGGGTCCGTTCGAGATCATTACTCGAGTTGGTGAGGTAGCTTACCGAGTTGCCTTGCCCGCTCACATGGCGGCGATCCACAACGTATTTCACATCTCCATGCCTCGGAAGTATATCCCGGATCCTTCTCATGTCATCGAGCTTGATCCGATAGAGATCCGAGAGGACCTCACCCTAGTTGAACAACCGGTGCAGATCTTGGATAGGCGAGATCAAGTCTTGCGCAACAAGACCGTTCCCTTGGTCTTGGTAAGATGGCAACACCATTCAAGGGAGGAAGCTACTTGGGAATGAGAAGCCGAAGTACGAGAAAAGTACCCTCATTTATTTGTTTAAGGCCTTGACATTCCCTTGTATTTTGTTATAGTTTTACGCATGTATGTATCGTCCAAATTTCGGGGATGAAATTTTTGTAAGGGGGGGGAGAATGTAGCACCCCGGACTTTTCCAACTTTAATGAATAGCATTTTCGTTACCAATTGGCCTTCCTCATAGTATAATTAATAAATAAGGGAGAAATCGGAAATTCCGAAACAACAGAAATGTCCGTTTTTGAAAGACGAATCCAACGCAAGTTGAATCGTCAAAATCGGACGAACGAGTCAAAAGATATGGTCAAAATAGTGGAACCTGCAGAGCACCGATCGATCGGTCCTCATCAGCGATCGATCGGTGGCTATCGACTGGTCAGAAATTTTATATGGGGAAATTTTCCAGAGAGCATGTTTTTGACCGGTCGATCGGTCAATAACACCGATCGCTCGGTCGGCAACCGATCGATCGGTCATAAGCACCGATCGCTCGGTCTATCGAGTTTTGCAGAATTTTTAGTAAGGACGTTTTCGTCTTTTGGATGTTAACCCTTACCCATAAGGGCTTGCCCGAGCCTTTAGGGCTTCATTCACCTCACTTAGAAGGTTTTGAGAGAGAAGAAGAGAAGAGAAGGGGGATTTACATCTAGGGTTTTCCACTTGAGAGAATCAAGGGTTTTAGAACCCTAGAACCGTTCTAAAGGCTTGGATTCTCCAAGTCCAACCTCAAGCTCGTATGGAGTACCTCTTCCAAGCCAGGGCAGCGTTTCTACATCATCCTCAAGGATTTTTCTTTCCTTTTTCAAGGTTAGTACACTCTTCCTAGTTACTTTGGTAATAACCTAGGATTTTCCTAAGTAAATATGTGTTGGATCTTTCCCATTGCTCCCTTGTGTTGGTATTTGCTAAATCCCTAAAACATAAACAAGATAATACAAACAAAGGGTGGAATATATGAATGGATGAGGAGTGGAGGCGATTGGATGCCATGTTGTGATGTATTGAATGATGGAAAAATGGTGGAAGGGCATATTACGCATAATGAACACACCCCAAGTGTTTGATGAAATGTTCGAATGAGAAAATATGAAATAACTAAAGGTAAAAAGGTTGAATACCACATGTTTGATAGAATGCATGAATAAACTAAGATTTGAAAGCATGAGTCACATAAATGTTCCCCATTTGGCAAGTTGTATACATGTGTTTATTTCGCTTCTTAAATTCTCATGTGAGTTGGGAATTTGTTAAAATGCTATATGTCATCATGATTTCACGATTGCTATGCACGAGCACATATGTAGATGGAGGATATTGTCAAGGAGGTTGGTAGCCCCGGTTAAGGGTGCTAACCTCTGGCTCATAAGAAAAGAAATGGTATTGTCAAGGGGGTTGGTAGCCCAGGGATTATACGGGTGCTAACCCCTGGCTCATAAGAAATATATTGTACTGTCAAGGGGGTTGGTAACCCAGGGATTATACGGGTGCTAGCCCCTGGCTCATAAGAAATATATTGTACTATCAAGGGGGTTGGTAGCCCAGGGATTATACGGGTGCTAGCCCCTGGCTCATAAGAAATATATTGTACTGTCAAGGGGGTTGGTAGCCCAGGGATTACACGGGTGCTAGCCCCTGGCTCATAAGAAGGTTGGTAGCCCAGGGATTACACGGGTGCTAGCCCCTGGCTCATAAGAAATATATTGTACTGTCAAGGGGGTTGGTAGCCCAGGGATTATACGGGTGCTAGCCAGGGCTCATAAGAAATATATTGTACTGTCAAGGGGGTTGGTAGCCCAGGGATTATACGGGTGCTAGCCCCTGGCTCATAAGAAATATATTGTACTGTCAAGGAGGTTGGTAGCCCAGGGATATGCGGGTGCTAACCTTTGGCTCATAAGAAATATTGAAAGGATAACTCAAAGAGGTTTCGTATGATTCATAGACGTGTTTTGGTTTCATAACAATTATACTTGATAAAACGTTTATGTATGATGTCGTTAGAAATTGATTATGAATTATACTCCTTCTATTACTTGTATATGATGTTGTTCGTTATTACCATTGTTGGTTAGGAGTTTGTACTCGCTGAGTATTCTATGCTCAGCCGTACTTTCATGTCGGCAGGTACACGAGCTCCTCTTGACATATGTGATCCAGGTCCTTGGATAGAGGAGGACTACGGCGAGGAGGAATCTTATGAGGATCTGGTAGTCGAGCCTCAGGCTGAGGCTAGAGACTTAGACCACTGGCCCCACGGGGGTGACTATTGAGAGAGATAGAGTCGTATTTTGTCTTTTGTATTTGATAGGTGGGCCTGTCCACCTTTGACTTAGAAATGTTTTGTATATAACTATGTCCACTTGGAATACTATAGTTTGGATCATTACAAAGAAAGGAAAAATTTGTTTGCGCGTCCGCATTTATATTTAGCTTCTGCGCTCTGATTATCATTTTTTGTACTGTATTCTCTTGTTAATTACAGGAGGGTTTGGCAGGTATGAAGTATCACACCTAAAGTATCCCTTAACTCGTAGGGGGTATTTTGGGGCGTGACATAATGGAAGGTTTATATGACTACGATCATCCATGTGTATTAATACAATACAGGAAAACACATTTTTCTCCACGATAATTAGTCATAGGACTAAGTTCATAAAGATTAAGGGATGTGTCAGATACAAATTAATGTTACAATAGTAACAATATAAGAAATCTAATTTATACGAGTAATAAGCATATACATAGTCTCTAAGAATAAAATCCTATTTTGAGCTAGTTTTCATTAAAACATTCCAATGGTGACTATTGCAACTATTGCTTTTGTCTCATTCCCAAGTAGAAGTTTTATCTACTCGGACTTCTCCTACTTCTTAGCAAATATACAACTATTGCACTTATACAAGGTCATACCAAGCATTAGGAGCTGGAAGTTCCAACAATTAAGTTGGTCTTGATGAGTATACAAGTTGGACAATCCTTCCAAAGGTTTGTCTTGTATCCAATGACCAACTGCTTCACTGTGAAGCACATTCTTTATACTTTCCTTTTTTCTCAAAAGAGCCCTTGTCCATACTACCAGAATATCTTTCCTTTAGAAAAATTTGGATTTCTTTCATAAATGCTCAGGATTTAGAGAATCCAAATCTTTTGAACATCTTAGCAAGTAGCCTTGAACCCTTCACAAGGTTCTTAGCCATATGCAACATGTGGGATTTCAGATAATCTGATTCCCTACTTGTTTAACATAACCATATTAAGGACTTTGGGAGCTTAGTTGATGATCATATTCTCTAATCCCATAAATTTATTTTAATTTATCTTAGCACAAAGAATTGAGATTTATGAATCTCATGATCTCTATCATATTCTTGTCGCGACTCGAGACCCACCCTAGGAGTTAGAGTGAATCTTGGACGACTAATCATGACTTGCATGACTTACTTGACAAACCAACCTGCAAAACCCACAGAGCATATACAATAGAGGATAAAAACAGCGGAAACATACTCTAACATGGTACAGCGGAAGTTTACCAAACCTCTATGTATATACATACGTAAATCCAAATTTATACAAAAAAGAAACCAAAAGAAAGTGCTGACATGCCCGCCAAAATACATAAATCTAACTCTCAAGCTCACCCACAACTATCCACTCAGAATCTACCACTACCTAATAATAACCCTTTCCCTGAGGTTCCTCCACCGGCTCCTCAACGTACTCCTCCTCCACCCAAGGGCTCGGAGCACAGACATCAAATGGAGCAACCGCTCCGCTATCACCTGCCGACATAAGAAGTACGGCTGAGCATGGAATACTCAGCATGTACCAAATACTAACCAACAGTCATAGCATACAGATAGCGATACATAGAGCAGGAAACAATTCACACATATAAAGCAGGAATAATTCATATCATAACAATAAAGTAAAGCAGTATATAATCATGCTTGCATTCATAAAAGCCGATAAAACCCTTGAAAACACCGTGCACTTGACTTGACTTAAGTTACCATTTTCGTGCTTGAAAACTCATCTTGTCTATCTTGCTTGATTCTTTTATATCGTGTCATGTCATGCATGTCATGCGTGCTTGCTTGTGATCATGTAACTTGTGAGATACACTTGTAAGATGTACTTGTGAGATGCGCTTGTGAGATGCCTTGAGAGGGAAGGGAGACCCTTCTTTATGCAATGCACTTGAGAGGGAAGGGAGACCCTTCTTCATGATATGTATGTACTTGCGAGGGAAGGGAGGCCCTTCTTTATGCTATGCACTTGTGAGTGAGGGGAGACCCCTCGTGGAATGTTTGTTCTTGTTTTCTTGTGAAAAGCGAGGTAAAACATATCGTAGGATATGTCCCACCTCTCAACCTCATTCTTGAAAGCCTCGGTAAATTCATAGCATGCATGCCGTGCTCGTGGATTCGTGTGCATACTTGCGTTGGAATTTAAAGATGACATTTGGGGATTTCACAATATATAGCATGTTGCAAATTAAACAATAAGCATTTATGACATTTTAAAGAAAACAAGAACTCACACTATCATAAGCCCTAACAAGTTCATAAGTAATTAAGCATGCATTTTCTTAATTTATCTTTCGTTTTGTTCACTTTGGCATTTCATCAAACATAGGGTGTGTCCATTATTTATTTCAACCTAAATCATGCTTTTCTAGGTGAGTTATGCTCACATCATACATGTTTGTTCATTATGGATACAATGCCCTCCCCATTTTATTCATCACATCATTTCACACAGCATCCAATCGCCAACTCCCCTCTCCATTCACACCATTCACCATTTTAACTCATCATCCATTTATAGATGGAAGAAAACAAAGAATACAAGAATAAGGGAAGAAAGAAAAGCTATAACTAGGAGGGTAGCAAAAGGCACCGACCTTGACAAATGAGGGAAGGAACTCTCCTCCAAAATGTGCGTGTAGATGCTGCCCTAGCTTGAGGAGAGTGCTTCACGAGTGCTTGAACCGGAATCTTGAAGCAATCCAAGCTTGAGGTGATCTAGGGTTCACAAACCCTTTGATTTCTTCTCAAAAATCAAACCCTAGGTTAGGAAAATCCTTCTCTTCTCTCTTCCTCTCTAATATCCTCTAAGTGTGGTAAATGAGCCCTAAAGGCTCGGGCAATCCTATATAGGAAAGGGTGAAACGCCCAAAAGATGAAAACACCCTTAATAAAATTTATGCAAAAACACGAAGACCGAGCGATCGGTGGTTATGACCGATCGATCGGTTGCCTACCGAGCGATCGATGTGTTGACCAAGCTCTCGACCAAAAATCAACTCTCTGGAAAATTTCCCCATACAAAAGTCTTGACCAGTCGATAGCTACCGATCGATCGGTTTTGGATCGATCGATCGCTCCATGGACCGAGCGATCGGTGGTCTGCAGGTCCAAACTGTTTTGGCCATATCTTTTGACTCGTTCGTCGGATTTTGACGATTCAACTTGCGTTGGGTTCGTACTTCGAAAAGGAACATTTCTGACATTTTGGAATTTTCAATTTATTCCTTATTTATTAATTGTACTACTTTAAAGGCAAATTGGCTATGAAAGTGCCATGCATAAAACATGAAAAAGTCCAGGGCTCTACAATTCTTGTGACTGGGTTTCCCTAGTCAACTTGGTGTCCACTTGTCCTTTTATATAGTAAGCTGCCTAACAGCCCTATTGTTTTCTGTAAACATTTCAAATGAGATTTAACATTAGTAGTGAGAACTTGGACAATTCTGTAGATAGTAAGCACAAACTTGAGATTCTTTTTCCATTTCAAACACTATGAATTGGTCAAGAGATTCTCATTAAAGTGTTGGTAAAGTGGTTATAGAATGACATGACAATAAATAAAACATACATCATAATGTCACACATTATAATATCATTAGATTAGTGTTTTTCAATCTTTGATGATATTGCTCATCATTCAGTCAAATTTCATAGATTCCTCAGTCTATAAAATTAGGAAATATGCTACTTCATATTTCTGATGAGCATTAGGTGCCTTATAATACACATGCAATCTTCCATGCTAGGATAATATTACACATGCACCACAAGGTGGATAGTAACTATCTCTCATCTGAACATCTCATGCACCTTATGTTAATAAGTGATTCTCAATTTTTTTGTGACCTCCAAGGATAACTTGACTATTACCTGTCAACCGTCATGTTCCTTAGTTAAGTGAAACCCATTATTCCTGGTTGTCATATGATTAAGTAGGAATATGCCAGAGAGACAAGACTGAGCCTAATTAATTCCTAATCTTATGGATAATGGAAGGTCATAGGACAACTTATCCCATTGGATAAAATAGCCCATTTAATTCACTTAATATTTTTCTTAAGGGAAAACATAATATTATGAACAAATTATACATCTCATGCATATATCATAATATTACATGTATAAAACAATATACAAATCATCATATGATAATAAATCAAATTTCATTTAATTAGATCAAACTAATTCCAATGGACTCCCACTAGCCCCAGAAATCTTAATGGATCTAATCCAAGGGTACAAAGGTCATTGTGACATCAATGAGCCTTTTGTTGGACATTATGCACTGAAAAGTCATTTAGGTTGTAAGATTCTTATTGATTAGATTAATAAAGATATCTTCTTTATCTATTGTGAATTCATTATGGGTAATTGACCAAGATTATGAGATGATCTATACGATATGAGATATCGAACAAGGTCCCAAGGATATATTATAGGAAAGCTATGTGATTGGTTATGGATTGACACAGGTAGATATAGCTTTCCAGTTTCTTATACCTTATATGTCACAGCTATTGGTGAAGCTGGGCACTTCACTTATATGGCCACCACAATGTTTAGATGTTCTCAATGGTTGAGATGTAGTTTTATCTCAAACTATTGTAGTGCAGACTACACATCAGCATATGAGTG
Organism: Tetracentron sinense; assembly: GCA_015143295.1. NCBI lineage: Eukaryota > Viridiplantae > Streptophyta > Magnoliopsida > Trochodendrales > Trochodendraceae > Tetracentron > Tetracentron sinense. The sequence goes on from CM026551.1 coordinate 36,598,893, forward strand.
CTTAAATGTACATTGACTGATTGCATTCAATGAGAGACCTCTTGCATAAACATATTATCAGATAGTTGGTCTCTCATTCATATTGAACATTTTCGATGATCTTTAGATCTGATGAATTCATTTATAACTGAGCAGTGATCTGGCTGTTTTGATTCCACCTAAATATTTTCTACCTGAGGGACTATGATACGGTGACAGTTGGATAATCAGAAAGCTGTTCGAGTCATGATGAATTTCAAACAAGAAATCCATGCTCATTAAATTGAGAGATTATCCAAGTTCCGGGTAAGATAGTACATTAAGCTTAAAGCCTGCGCAGGTGATTTTGAAATCAAATACGTTTGAAATATATTTTTAATAAAATATATTATACTTAATAAAAGATTTTTTCAAAATGTTTTAAACATGAGAAATAGTTTCTCATGGCTTAAGAATACGCAAGAAAAGCGCTTCGAATTGCCGAATGATGTACAATAGGCTATGGGTTAGATAATATCATAATCTCTAAGGCCTATTAGGGATAATGTTATTGGAAGGATCAATCGAATAAAATAGTTCTTGTGACAGGATCCTTTATTGGTTTATGTTCTTACACTGGGATTCAATTGCAACATGGATATCTCACGTCACTTGCAATTCCGGTGTCATTCCTATTAAAGGGTCAATGGGATAACATCGGGTAAGTCAGGGTTAGAATGTGCCAGAGCAATCTGTGGTGGTGCTCATAAAGAAATACAAGTTCGCAATTAATGGATTAAATGTTAATCTATAATTAAATAGATTGAATGTTATTCTATAGTTTAGATTAAATGTTAATCTAATTTAACGGGTAATATTAATAATTATTTAATTAACCAAATATAAGGGGATATGGGTTTGACCCATATCCATAAAGCCCATATAAGATGGACCTTATTGGTGGGCCCAAGCCCATGGATTTACATTCCAAAGTGAGCACCCACTTCATGCTCCCTAGGTTTATGGGATTTATTGGTTAGTAGATAATTATTAATTAAACCTTATCTAATGAGATTAGATACCTTACTTGGAAGAGAAGAAACAAAGAGATAAGGATTATCCCTAATCCCTACCATCAAGCTCACTCCCCCCTCTTGCTCATGCCCACCCCTTGGATAATTTAGAATGTCTAGATTCATTGAATCCTTAAATATTAGGGAGTTAGTTATATCTCTTTAATTAAGGAGTCCTATTAGGAAAATGAATCCCAAATTAGAATGTTTGTTATAACTAACTAATTGTGGATAAACTAGGAGTCTATTTAATGATAAGAGTTGTCATTAATTAGAAACTCTTAAAGATAACTATCATTATAAGATAATGATTAAAGATATGGATAAGATCCATATCCAACCACATCTATATAATCTCCCAAGCAAAACCGTATGGGGTTGAGATTGATAATTATTCAACAAACACCCAAACCGTGTGGGGGTTAATATTCAAGGAAGATTCTCTCAAAGGATTTTCTCGAGCATCAAGGAAGATCCTCAAGGGATTTTCGTGAGCACAAGAGAGAAGCCCTCAAAGGATTTTCTTGAGCATCAAGGAAGATCCTTAAGGGATTTTCGTGAGCTTCAAGGTGGGAGCCAAAGGGATATTTTGTGATCTAGGGTTTGGAACCCTAAGGATTTGTGTGAGTTAGAGAGTCTACTCCACAACCACAATCTACTACATCTCTTTGTTCTTACAAAGCCAAGTAAAGATTCTAAAGCTTCGCGGAGATAGCGAAGAGCGAGGATCGAGCTTCGAGAAATCTCTACAAAGAGTTCTGACGATTTATCGTTTTTGTGCTTCACCGGTGAACATCAGTCACCGAGGTAATATTTCTCTATCATGTATTTAATATTAAATATTTTCTATGGTGTAAAGATCTTCGGGATCTAGTTTTCTGCATATTTTTTTTATCTGGATTCCCTTCACCTTTGATGGTTCATTCATCCATATGATGGACCATTGGTCATACCAAGCATCATGAACCCAAAATAAAAATTATAAAGTGTCTATGTGCATCACTTAAACCCATAAGTCAAAAAAGGATTATATTACCCTTTAATTCTCTACGAATTAGTTTTAGCACATTAGGGTTCACCAACCCTAAGCCTAAATGAAATTATGGGAGTATTTAAATAACTCTCTAAGACCTCTACTAGAGTCTATAAGTGTCAATCAAACACTTCCCATAATCGTGAACATTGTTAGCTTACATCTATATCAATTAAGGCACAATTATATCATAATCATGCAAGTAATAAATTCAACGTAAAAATTTCAACATGGACTACATGCAACACGTCCAAAAGGGCTATAATGATGTGTTATGGATTTTTCTAAGTAATTAAAAGCTATAACAAATCATTACATGAAATACATAATATAGCCACACAATGAGTCCACATGATCATGCTATCTTAGAAATCCTACAACTACTCTTGTTGAACGTCTTCCAAGATTTATTCTCCATGCGATCACCATCATCTTCTATCTTTAATTCGATTTCTCCATAGAAAAATCAGTAACTCCTAATACTAAAATTACATCATATTCAAAATAAGAAACCTTGAGAAACCACCCAAAATAGGGTGCTCAAGGGGAGTACAACCCATAAGAAGAAAGAGAAGAGAATAGAGAGAGAGAGAGAAGAAGGCATGATCATGAAACACATCCACCATTCAACAAGAATATATATATATTAACCATTCATCAACTATGAATAATAACATGGCATGGAAAATAACTTAGAAAGTCCATAACCTCAACAAAGGGTTTTGACTAACCTTAGGAAAATTCTTTCCCATATGGTTAAGGCCACTATTATCATTTAATAGAAAAACCCTAAAACAATTAATAAAGCAAGCATGTCTAGAATAAGATCTTATGGCTTTAGATCATCATTAAAAGAAAACTATTTTCCTTTAACACTTGAAAAATCATTGAGAGAAACAATTTCTCTAAGATTCTAATCTAACCCTAGAATTCATCCTCACATTCCTCAATTGATAAACAAATAGAAAACACCATATTAAATTCGGCTAGCTTAAGGATCCCATTCATTCCATATTATTTTGATCTAATAATTATTAAAAAAAACCAAAATTAAAAATCAGCAAATTGCTAATTTTTTAATATCATCGTATATTGATTCCAAAAATAAATTCAAAATCAATGAATTCAAAAATTTCCATAAAGGCCAACTCCTTTAGGAATTATTTGATTTAACTATTAGATAAAATAATACCCTAAACAATAATATTAAATGTCCATAAAATAGTTGATCTCTATCAATTAAAATTCACTTGAGATAAAACCCTTTATCTCAACCAATGACATTTATGTAATTACTTGATTAACAATTACTCAAATAAAAACTTATAAATAATATGTAGCTGATATTTCTGAGCACATGTAATCAATCTAAATCAACTACAATAATTATGGTATTATTCCCATAAACCTTTTAGAGGACCATAAAAGATATCATAATTAACATTTAATTAAATGATAGCATGTGGACTCGAAGCAGATAATTAAACAATTTAATTAAATCTCAGCTCATGCTCTCGAATCAAATAATTAAACGATTTAATTAAATGATAGCCCGTTAAATGATTAATAGCATCGCATGCTCTCAAATAAAATATGGAATTAAGGAAAAATTTAAAAGCCTCTTGGAAAATTAATTTGGAAAACTCAATTTCTCGCTTTAGATTTTCGATTGAGGTTTTGACCTTCAAAATAATTGATTCTGGAAAAACTTTCATCACAAAAGTTGTAGATCTTTTTGACGGCTTTGAAAATTTGTACTTACAGACCAAAATAGGACTTACAGTCAGAATTATGGTCGAAATACCGAAACTGTATTGATTTTCATAATCAAATACAAATCCGAAAATCCATTACTCAAATCAAATCGAAATAAGCTTTAATCTCCAAGAACGCTTAAGCAAGGTGTCAAACACCATGAGATTTATTAATTAACATTTAATAAATAAAATTCCATTAATATATGTTGGCCGAAATCTCTATGGATATCTAATTGATTTTAATCAAAGAGAAAACATGCAATAACACCATAAAATTAATAGATCATAAGGTAGGATTTGATACCAATGAAAGACATGAATTTAAAATTTTTGAAGCACTATTTTTTTAATTCAAACTTGATTTTGATATAATCAAAATCTTCCCAAAGGTCATCTTATGATCATATTAAATCATGGTGTGAGAAACCATACTTACAAAGCTCCTCAAGTGTAAAGCCTCCTGTCGACTCACACAAACCTTCTTTGAATCTCCAAAGCTTTTCTCCAATGGAAGCTAATAGCCCTTCTGATCAATGCACTTTAATCTTTTCTTGATTCAAGAACCTTTACTGATCAATAAAGATTCAATCTTGATGTAGAAAGAATCAACCTTGATCATCGAAGAACTATTCTTGATATACAAGGATTTGTTCTTGATCTTTTTTAAGATCAAAATCAAAACACAAGAAGGAATGGGAGAGGTGGCCGATCAAGCCCTTCAAATTCAAGCTTTATGATTTTTTATTCTTTTCTTGAATGCAAGATCATTTCTTGAACAATAAAGAATAATTCTTTATCTTCAAAGATTGGTTATGATATTATCCAAGATCAAAACAAAAACCAAGAGAAGGAATGTGAGAGGTGGCCGTACAACCCAATAGGGAGAGAGAGAGTGTCGCGACCCAAAACCCACCCTAGGAGTTAGAGTGAACTTTGGACGACTAATCATGACTTACATGACTTGCTTGACAAACCAACCTGCAAAAACCCACAGAGCATATACAATAGAGGATGACAGCGGAAACATAACTATAAAACACAGCAGAAGTCTAACAATCTCTAAGTATATACACATGGTCCAAGTTTAATACAAAGAAATCAAAACAAAGAAAGTGCGGACATGCCCGCCAAAATACATGGATATAATCACTCATGCTCACCCACAGCTAATCCACTCAGAATCTAACACCACCTACTGATAACCCTCTACGGGAGGTTCCTCCAAAGGCTCCTCGACGTACTCCTCCTCCACCCATGGACCAGGAGCACAAACATCAAATGGAGCAGCAGCTCCCTCAGAACCTGCCGACATAAGAAGTACGGCTGAACATGAAATACTCAGCGGGTACTAAATACTAACCAACAGTCATAGTATACAGATAGCATACATAAAGTAGGAAACAAATTGCATATATAGAACAGGAACAATTTATATCATACAAGGAAGTAAAGCAATTTATATTCATGCTTGCATTCAGAAAAACTGATAAAACCCTTGAAAACATCGTGCACTTGACTTGACTTGAAATACCCTTTGCATGATTGGGAACCTGTTAACCGTGTCATGCTTGTCATGCTTGCATCATGCGTGCCATGTCATGTCATGCGTGTATCATGCTTGCTTGTTCGTAATTTAAACATGTTCACATGCCTAGTTGCCGTTCATAGTCCGTCAAACCTAGTACCCTATATGCGGAATGACATGCCTAGTTGCCGTTCATAGTCCGTCACAACTAGTACCCTATATGCAGATGGGTATGCCTAGTTGCCGTTCATAGTCCGTCACAACTAGTACCCTATATGCAGATGGGTATGCCTAGTTGCCGTTCATAGCCCGTCGTAACTAGCATCCATGCATGTCATGCCATGTCATGCTATGAGTGTCATGAGATGCTATGCTATGGGTGTCATGCGATGCTATGCCATGCGTGTAATGCGATGGGATGGGAGACCCTTCCCTATGCAATGCATGATCATCTTGTCCTTGACAAAAGTGAAGTGAAACATATCGTAGGATATGCCCTACCTCTACATCTCGTCCTTGAAAACATCGGTAAATCACGTCGTTTCATGCCGTGCTCGTGGAATCATGTAAGCACTTGCAATGGAAATTAAATATGACATTTTGGGGAATTCACAATACATTGCACATCACCATATATACAAGTAATAAATTAAACAATTTAGGGAAAGCGCGAAAACACACTACCATCACCCTAGCAATTTCCATGAATGTTTAAGCATGCAATTTCTTTATTTATCATTCATTTCATTCATCTAGGCATTTCATCAAACATGGTGTGTTCATTATTGATTTACCCTACAACATGCTTTTCTAGATGGGTTTTACTCAAATCATGCATGTATGTTCATTATTGGAACAATGTCCTCCCCATTTTAATCATCACCACACAACCATTGGCATCCAATCGCCCATTCCATCTCCATTCACCATTTACAACCATCCATCTCATAGCACATGTGTAAATAAAGGAAAATAAAGAGGAATAAAGGGAAAAGAGGAACTATAACTAGGAGGGTAGCAAGAAGTACCGACCTTGATCAAGTGAGGAAGAAATCCCCTTTCCAAAACGATCGTGTAGCTGCTGCCCTAGCTTGGAGAACGCTCTCCACGAGTGCTTGAGCCGAGATCTTGGAGAAGAGCCGAGCTTGAAGTGATCTAGGGTCTCAAACCCCTTTGATTTCTCTTCCAAAGATAAGCCCTAGGTTGGAATCGCCTTCTCCCCTTTCTCCTATTCTCTCAAACTCTCTAAGTGTTGCATGATGCCTTAAAGGCTCGGGCAAGACTCTTAAGGTAAGAGTGAACCGACCAAAAGACCATAATACTCTTACTAAAATTTCTGCAAAAACGCGAGTACCGAGCGATCGGTGTTAATGACCGATCGATCGGTTGCCTACCGAGCGATCGGTGTCTTGACCGATCTCTTGGTCAAAATTTAACTCTCTGGAAAATTTCCCCATACAAAATTTTCCACCAGCCGATAGCCTCCGATCGATCGGTTTTGGACCGATCGATCTCTCCATTGACCGAGCGATCGGTTGCCCACATGTCCAAACTGTTTTGGCCATATCTTTTTACTCGCTCATCCGATTTTGACGATTCAACTTGCGTTGGGTTCGCACTTCGAAAACAAACATTTCTGAAGTTTTGGAATTTTCAATTTCTTCCTTATTTATTAATTATACCACTTTAAAGGCAAAATGGCTACGAAAGTGTCATGCATAAATGTCAAAAGTTTGGGGCTCTACAGAGAGAAATGTGGGAGAGAGAGAGGGAGAGCTACATTGTGGACGTTCCACTATGTGGGGTCCTTATATAGACTCCCCTTTTAGCTATCTTATAGCTCAAGTCAAACTCCTCTATCTAATTCATTCCTAATGATAATCCTAATCCATTCCCTATTTAATAGGAAATAATTAGTAACAATGTAACGACCCGAAAATCCTACAAGGCTAAAATAGGACTTTGGAATCGCTACATTACTTAAACCTGCTTGAAAACCATGCATACAAGGCATACTACACAAGTCTTCCAAAAGTGAGGATAGTAAAATTTCGATCATAAAAAGTCAAACCATCCTGTAGAATTATAGTCCACATACTATGGCTCCTCATAAACGAAATAGTCTAAAACATCCACACGGTAAATAACTAAGGCAACATCAACTAGAAGTCAAAAGTCTAATACAAACATCTCTTCCAAAAAGAAATGCTAAAACTACTCAATAGGAATAACTGTCAAGATCCCTGGCCTCTTCCTCAGGAAGCTCACATTCCTCCCATTCTTCAACGTAAACCTCCTCGGTCCACGGTTCTCCTCCTAAACCTGAAGACAATAACAGGTCGACTGAGCATGGAATACTCAGTGGATAAACAAACTAACAACATAAGATAGCATGAGCAATAAAAATATTATAACTCAGTTGATCTAAGCTTAATCATAATAATTTCACGTAGAATAGACATAATCAGAGTACGAAGCATCTAACATATCATAACATCATCTTGACTCATGTACTTGTGCAATTCTTATCCATGAACTTGCCTTAATATATGCATAGACTCATACATGCATGATTCATAGTGTGTTTGTCCTGTCAACGCATAATTCATAGTGTTCGACAACGTGTAGAGTGGATGTTCGTAATGGGGGATCATTTTTTCATAGCATAACATGAGTGCGACAACGCGTAGAGTGGATGTTCGTAGTGAGGGATCATTCTCTCATGGCATAATTCATGACATATTTGTATCCAATGCATGCTTGTGAGACAAGTGAACTCATGAGACTTGAATACTTACCATGTAAGTGCACGTGTGCTTGAGTGTCGTGATTGGAATTCAAATGAGTCATCCCTTAGATTTCAATTTTCTGTTAGGAAACTCCGCTAGGTTACATCTTCCTAGTTAGAGAATTTCCAATGTGGTGGATTTTCCTCTAAGGTTTGGCCTACCCGAATACCAATCACCATACAAGTAAATAGAGCATAATTTATCATAACAACACAATATTCATTTAACTTAATTTCTTGATAATCAAAAGCACCATACTAATATTTATCATTCTTAGACATTTCAAAAAACATCTAGAGTGCGTTAATTATGGATACTTTGCCCTTTCCCATTCTTAACATTCCATCACACCATCATCCATCCACATAACCCAAATATACTCCATAGCCATACATTCATCCCAATCCTCCATAGTATTTCCCTTCCTCTGTTTAATCCATCCATAGTATAAATCCATTTTCACCTCTAGTAAGCTTAATCCATACATAATTAGGGAAAACAAATCAAATTATCATTTCTATCATTCATATTAAACTAATATTCATCAAACTTCATTAATAGAGTTGAGTTAGGGAGTTATCGACCTTAGGAATCCTTCCCTTGGATTCAAAATGCTTCCGAGGTGATTTGGGGAAGTGATCGGTGCTAAATGTTATACATAAAAGCACCTCAAACTTAACTTGCTAATCATTTAGAGTAATTATTTATATTATTTTATGCTACTTGGTTGTTTATTCTTATTTCAGGTTCATACGAGGAAAAGAAGATAAAATGGAAGATTTACAAGCTTCAAAGACTCCAAAAATCTCAGAAAAAAGAAGAGTAAAAGAAAGAAGAAGAAAAGAGAGCGAAATCGCAGAAATCTACCCTGATAAATCGATTGGCCAAAATCGCACTTCTATCAATAGAGGGGTAGTTTGATAATTTTTCTTTATCCAAAATTTATGAAACTTTTTGGGTAGATTCTAGATGACCTAAAGAAGCTATGTTTAAAATTTCGGGTCAATTCGATTAAAATTGAGCTCTCTAGAATTATTTGAAGTTCAGTGGCAAAACTGTAAATAGGGTGAAATAATATTCCGTGAATAGTGTTTCGTGAATAATGTTTTAGTACTTCTAAACACTTTCCAATTCTATTATTGTCTTCCTAAATGATGGTTTAATCCTCATTCAACCCTAAGAGAGTTTAGAGAGAGAAAAAGAAGAGTTGTACCTCAATTAGAACTCCTTATTCTAGAAGGACTCTATCTTTCTATCTTTCTCTATAAAAAGGAGAATTCTTAGCCATTATCATTAGAGAGAGAGAGAGAAATTTGTAGAGATTTTGGATCTGAAGAAGAGAAGCTCTGGAGATCAAGGAAGTCATGAAGAGAAGTGCTGCAACTTTGTCCATGAAGATGTTGCATTCCTCCCTCGCGATGAACTAATTTCCACTCTAGGGTTTTGATGAAACCCTAGCCAAGTAACTGTGTCCTTTATTTTGTTTTTATTTTAATTCTCTGCATTGTAAGACATTGATTGCATAATGAGAGAGTTGTTTCTACAACTAAGATTTATTTGAATTATATTTAATTTCAATGGAATTCTCAACCTTGTCTTAGGTATAATGAAATTGGGATTAAAATCACTTGTGTTAATTTTCGTTAGAATTTAAACATAGGTTTTATGCAATGATTTTAAAATATCGAGAGATTAAATCTGAAGATATTTTATGCTAAGGGAAGACGAGTGATTACACAACCGTAGATTAGTGTGTATCATTCGTGCTAACCGAAGATACGATATTCTAAGGATATAATCCCTTGAACTTTTCTTGAGCAGTTGAGAGGGGACGTGCTGTCACTCTAACTGGAATGTTTACAATTTAAGAGGTTATAATAAATTTAAAATAGGGATTAGTTATTAGGTTAGTGGTGGATTTGAAAACCCTAGATTTTCTCTCCAAAAGGATTTAAAAACCCAATTGTTTTTAGTTTAATTTAGAAATTTCATTTAAATTAGTTTAATTCATTGTTTTAGTTTAATCAAATCAAAATTCAATTGCCTCAATTATTAGTTTAAAATTAATCTGAATAAAAAGCAACGAAACCAGCGCAGTCCTCAGTGGAACGATACCCTTACTAGTACTATTCTATGGAATTATTACTAAGAAGGAATAATTTAAGATTGACTGACGATCAATTTTTGGCGCCATTGCCGGGGATTGCTGGAACGGTCTAGTTGTTAATTTGAAAGATTAAATTTAAATTAATCATAAAAAAAATCCAAAAATATTTTTCTTTTTATTTAATTAAAAATATTTGTGTTTTCAGGTACCAAATCGCTCAAACTGCAGGAATTAAAAAAGCTTATTCAACATCGTGGAAAGCAGGAGAGTTCTGTGAGTATTTACTTTTTAAGTAGATATTTTATTTTAATTTGGTGTCTGTCAAACATAGAGTTTTTCTTTTAGGGTGTATGCACGGTAGGAGGTCTTGTAATCCAGATTTATTCCCTCTTGATTCTGAGTTAGAGCGTACTGCTAGGTTTCTCAAGGCTTCTGCCTTATTCGAATCTAATTCTGAAGCGAAAGCTTCTACCATCCCTAAAGCAAACCTAGAAGTTATTCCTTTCCCTATCATGGCGGAAGAACATGACCCAATGAAATCCTTGAAGGAGTATTTTACTCCTTCTACATATTCATCCCCTTCATGCATCTGGTTGCCGGATACTACAGCAGTCCATTATGAAATTAAGTCCAGTATTATTCAGATGATACCATCTTTTCACGGACTTAATAATGAAGATCCCTACAAACATCTTGATGAATTTCACGAGATTTGCACAACTTTCAAGTTGCAAGGATTTTCTGATGATGCCCTTAGATTGCGGCTCTTCCCATTTTCTTTGAAAGACAAAGCCAAATATTGGCTTAATTCTTTAGAGCCAAATTCTATTACCACTTGGGCACAAATGCAGCAAGAATTTCTTATGAAATTCTTTCCCATAGGAAAAACAAATTTAATGAGGCGAATCATCACAAGCTTTGCTCCTGTTGATGGTGAGCTATTTCATGAAACTTGGGAGAGATTCAAAGATCTTCTCCGTAAGTGTCCCCACCACCAAATTCCAAAGTGGCAGTTAGTCCAATCTTTCTATGATGGATTGCCTGCACTCAACCGTCAATTGGTTGATGTTTCTTGTGGAGGAACATTTATGATGAAAAATGAATCAGGCATGGGAGCTTTTTGAAAATCTTAGTGAAAACTCTCTCCACCATGCTTCAAATAGTCGTTCTGAGAGACATTCATCTTCATCAAATCCTAAGAGAGGCATTCATGAAGTTGGCAATTCAATAGATGTTTCATCTAAAGTAGATGAATTGTCTCGAAAATTAGACCAACTCATGGCTATAGGGTCATCTTCCTACACACCCCCTCAACCAAATCTTAATCAGAGGGAGGTGTGTCTTATCTGTTCTAGCCCTGCACATTATGTGCATGAGTGTCCATCTGCTGCTCAATTTCTGGACTTTGTCCAAGAGCATGCCAATGCTGCCTATATCCATCCGGGTAATGATCCATATTCAAATACTTATAACCCGGGATGGAGGAACCATCCTAATTTTTCATGGCAGCCACAAACTCAAGGGAATAATTTTCCCCCACCTCAAAGGCCATTCAGTAGGCCCTTTCAAAATCAGCCCAACTACCATCCTCCCTAACAACAGGAATTCCAACACCCTCCTCCTACTCAAAGGAATCCATCTTTCGAGGAGAAAGTGTTGCAAGCTCTCAAAGGCTTAGAAGCTAATACTCAACTTTTAAATTATCATTCTCAATCTATTCAAAGGATTGAGTTTCAATTGGGTCAATTAGCTAGTGTTGTTTACAAGAGAGAAGAAGAGAAACTCTCAAGCCAACCGGTGAGCAACCCTAAAGGTGCAAATATGGTTGATAATGCTCAAAACAATGAAATTAATCGTGAGCATGTTCTTGCCATTACCACCCTAAGGAGTGGGAAGGTAGTTGAAAATGAGGTTAGGGAGAAGAAAAGTGAGAAAAAAGAGTCCAATGTAGGCCCAACAAATCTCCAAGGAGAAAGGGTGAGTATCTCTGAAAAGGACAAGGGTTCTTCCCCATCTTTATCTAATCTATCTCCCCCGGATTCCTATATGCCCAAAGCTCCTTACCCTCAGTGCTTAAAAGATTCTTCTCTTTTTGGGAAAAAGGAAACTAAAATTGATGAGATGATGGAGGTTTTTAAACAAGTTAAAATCAACCTTCCGCTCATAGATGCCATAAAGCAAATCCCAGCGTATGCCAAATTTCTAAAGGACATGTGCACTCAAAAACGAAAATCAAGAACACATGTGTCCAAGAAAATCCTTCTGACCGAGCAAGTGAGCTCCATTATCCAACACAACACTCCTCCAAAATTTAAGGACCCCAGTGCTCCTACTATTTCATGTATCATTGGAGATCACTCCATTGACCGGGCACTCCTTGATTTAGGAGCTAGTGTTAATATTTTACCTTTCTTGGTGTATGAGAAACTTGGCTTAGGAGAGCTTCGCCCCACATCCGTTGTATTACAATTAGCGGATAGATCCATAAAAAAACCTCGTGGGATAGTTGAAGATGTTTTGATTAAAGTTGATAAATTTTTCTTTCCTGTCGACTTTCTTGTCCTTGACATGGAACCTGTGTGCAATTCAAAAAACCAAATTCCAATCATCCTTAGTCGTCCCTTCCTGGCTACTGCCAATGCATGTATAAACTGTAGGACTGGGGTGATGAAAGTGTCATTTGGTAACATGAAAGTTCGGTTGAATGTCTTCACTACTCCCGAACAACAATCGAAATGGGAAGATTGCTTCCTAGTTGATAAACTTGATAAGATATTTGAGGATGTCCCTCCTTATGTTTTAATTGATAATCCTTTAGAGGCATCATTCACTCATCTTAAACTCCTGGATCCCATCATAGAAAAATCCATAGGGTATGGTTATTCTTTGCTTAATTTCACTCATCTAAAAGGTTTTCCCTTGGAAAAGCATAAAGTGAGAGTCAAGCATAAAATTGCAAACTTGCAAAGGCGTAGAAAATCTCTATTTTCTGACTCGGATGGGCGTGTGCTCAAGGCTAAGGCCCAATATTCCGTCTACTTAGACGGTTGAATGATTTTTGAGATTGTCTGGCTGAAGACGTAAAACTTAGCGCTTGTGGGAGGCAACCCATTGATTTTGTAGTGTCTTTTATTTTATTTTTAGAGTTAGATTCTAAGTTTGGGGTTCCCTTACCTTTTTTGAGTATTTTTAATCACCCCTACTATTTTTAGAGAGTCAGTTTGGGGTTCCCCTATTTTTTTTGAGTCTTTTTAATCACCCTACTATTTTTAGAGAGTCAGTTTGGGGTTCCCCTATTTTTTTGAGTCTTTTTAATCACTTCTACTCTTTTTAGAGAGTCAGTTCGAGATCCCCAATTTTTTTTTTGAGTCAGTCTGTCCTACTGTTATCCACTATTATGACTTGTGATGCTACTTGATTTCATTATGACATATTATCTCATTGCATCTATTTTTGTGTGGATATTTCTTCTTTTGTACTAATCTTGTAGGTATTGTTTGGACGAAGTTTGGGGTGGTTTGTATACATTCTTGAATTATTTTCACCCCTTTCCCCATGATTTGTTTTTCATGAGTCAGGTATTATTGTTCTAATCTCTTTTGTTCTCTATTTCTATTTTTACATTGGGGACAATGTAAACTTTAAGTTTGAGGTTGGGAAATAATAGGTCAGGCTATTATTTTATTTACTAATCTTGGGTGATTGTGCAACCATGAATAGGGTAGAACATGCAAATACACTGAAATTTTTATTGATTGTTCTATTCTTAAATTTGAAAAATTGTGATGCATTTAGGGTAATCCAAATCTTATTGATAGGGCTGAATTTGAGATCACATAATCCCAAATAGACACTGTTTTTAACCATTGATTGAATTATAAGAGCTGAAATTATTTTTATGTCATGAATACACTTTGAAATTTGCACAAGCACTCTAATACATTGTCTAGTGGGGTTTGAAACCAAACTAATTGATTAGTGATTTTGTTAACTCATAGAAAATTGAATAACCTAGAAATTGAACACTAACCTTGACAAAAAAAATAAAAAAAAAAATAAAAAAAAAAATTGATAGAAGAATAGGTTACCTGAACAAAGTTTTACACTTAGTAACCGGGCCTCTTGCCTCACTAAGCATAGAGAGTTCGCGTCAAACCGTTTGATTTTTGGAATGGATAAAATAACCTAGTGTGACTAGTTTAAGTTCGTAGCCTATTTAACTTGAATTAATAAGCCCTTAGAGGTGTCTTAACACCTGGTACCCTAAAACCATCTGGTTTGGGAGTTACCGGCCTAACACTCGCTACATGGGTTATATAGAATGCTTAATGGACTTAGATTCTGAACAGTCACACTTATAAAAGAAAAAGTATTGAATGAAAGCCTTGGGGCTGGTAGTTTAAATTAAAAGGAAATTCAATGATAAATGAGAAGACAGAAAAACTGTTGAAAAGTAAGGTTGATGTCATACATTCGATTGTTAGTCACATTACACATCAAAGAAATTCTGACAAATATTTTATGAGCTAATTTTTCAAACTGGGTAAGAATAGTGTGAAATTGAGAATGTGGAGAATTGAAAATTCAACCTTTTGAATAATTTTTGGATTATCTTGTATGTATTGTGATTTTAAAATTTTTTAGAATATGTTCAATCAATGTTTTGAATCTTGCATGTTTTACTTGAGTCTATTGCACAATTACAGGGTAGTACAGATGTTTGTAGGTGTTATCACTGTAAACCTTCACGAGACTTCACTCATCCTCTAGGGCCACCTAGGGGTTTAAAAGGCTTGTTGCATATGCAAAATGCAACCGGGGATCCCACGAAAGGGGATGTAGGTTTAGTTTAGTTAAGTTTTATTATATTTTTCATTGCTCGAGGACTAGCAATGTCTAAGTTTGGGGTTGTGATCGGTGCTAAATGTTATACATAAAAGCACCTCAAACTTAACTTGCTAATCATTTAGAGTAATTATTTATATTATTTTATGCTACTTGGTTGTTTATTCTTATTTCAGGTTCATACGAGGAAAAGAAGATAAAATGGAAGATTTACAAGCTTCAAAGACTCCAAAAATCTCAGAAAAAAGAAGAGTAAAAGAAAGAAGAAGAAAGAGAGCGAAATCGCAGAAATCTACCCTGATAAATCGATTGGCCAAAATCGCACTTCTATCAATAGAGGGGTAGTTTGATAATTTTTCTTTATCCAAAATTTATGAAACTTTTTGGGTAGATTCTAGATGACCTAAAGAAGCTATGTTTAAAATTTCGGGTCAATCCGATTAAAATTGAGCTCTCTAGAATTATTTGAAGTTCAGTGGCAAAACTGTAAATAGGGTGAAATAATATTCCGTGAATAGTGTTTCGTGAATAGTGTTTTAGTACTTCTAAACACTTTCCAACTCTATTATTGTCTTCCTAAATGATGGTTTAATCCTCATTCAACCCTAAGAGAGTTTAGAGAGAGAAAAAGAAGAGTTGTACCTCAATTAGAACTCCTTATTCTAGAAGGACTCTATCTTTCTATCTTTCTCTATAAAAAGGAGAATTCTTAGCCATTATTATTAGAGAGAGAGAGAGAAATTTGTAGAGATTTTGGATCTGAAGAAGAGAAGCTCTGGAGATCAAGGAAGTCATGAAGAGAAGTGCTGCAACTTTGTCCATGAAGATGTTGCATTCCTCCCTCGCGATGAACTAATTTCCACTCTAGGGTTTCGATGAAACCCTAGCCAAGTAACTGTGTCCTTTATTTTGTTTTTATTTTAATTCTCTGCATTGTAAGACATTGATTGCATAATGAGAGAGTTGTTTCTACAACTAAGATTTATTTGAATGATATTTAATTTCAATGGAATTCTCAACCTTGTCTTAGGTATAATGAAATTGGGATTAAAATCACTTGTGTTAATTTTCGTTAGAATTTAAACATAGGTTTTATGCAATGGTTTTAAAATATCGAGAGATTAAATCTGAAGATATTTTATGCTAAGGGAAGACGAGTGATTACACAACCGTAGATTAGTGTGTATCATTCGTGCTAACCGAAGATACGATATTCTAAGGATATAATCCCTTGAACTTTTTTTGAGCAGTTGAGAGGGGACGTGCTGTCACTCTAACTGGAATGTTTACAATTTAAGAGGTTATAATAAATTTAAAATAGGGATTAGTTATTAGGTTAGTGGTGGATTTGAAAACCCTAGATTTTCTCTCCAAAAGGATTTAAAAACCCAATTGTTTTTAGTTTAATTTAGAAATTTCATTTAAATTAGTTTAATTCATTGTTTTAGTTTAATCAAATCAAAATTCAATTGCCTCAATTATTAGTTTAAAATTAATCTGAATAAAAAGCAACGAAACCAGGGCAGTCCTCAGAGGAACGATACCCTTACTAGTACTATTCTACGGAATTATTACTAAGAAGGAATAATTTAAGATTGACTGACGATCAGGAAGCTTTGAGGACGATCTCCAAGCTTTCCTCTCAATCTTCTAGCAATTTCCTTCTTCTCCAAGCAACCCCTCTCTCAAAACCCTAGGTTTTCTCGCCCTTTTTGCCAAATTAGGTTAGAAATAGGTAGAGTATTTTAATATCTCGAGTAGGAGCCCCTATTTATAACCCCAAGGGTTGGGAACGAAAAGACCTAAAAGTCCTTACTAAAATTCTGTCAAAAACACGAAAGACTGATCAATCGGTGGTTATGACCGAGCGATCGGTCGCCTACCGATTGATCGGTGTTTATGACCGAGCGATTGGTCAAAAACACACTCTCTGGAAAATTTCCCCATACAGAATTTTGGACCAGTCGATAGCTACCGATCGATCGGTTTTGGACCGATCGATCGCTACTTCTGACCGAGCAATCGGTGTTTTGCAAATTTTTGACCTACTCTACTATTTTGGCCATAACTTTTGACTCGTTCGTCGGATTTCGACGATTCAACTTGTGTTGGATTTGTCTTTCGAAAATGAACATTTTTGGCTGTTTAGAATTTCTAAATTCCCCTTTATTTATGGACCAAAAACTCCCCAAAATTGACTGATCTGTAATTCCATCAAACAAAACCTCGGAAAACCTATTTTTGACTTAGCTTAGATTAAAAATAAGGAAAAAACATTAAACATGAATCTCAAAGAGGGTTCCAATACCTTTCTAATGGTTCAAGAATCACTCAATTCCAATAAACGGTGCCAAAACTAAAGCTTCCTAAAGTTTAGAGTGTGATATGACATTCCTGAACTAGAAGTTTGATTAAACCTAAATCACACTACACCCATTAGATATACAATACAATAAACATTAAAACATCACAAGGACTATAATACCCTTAATGCAATGCAATAAAAACATGAAAAAGATTTGGGTCTCTACATCCTCCCCCCTAAAAAGAATTTCATCCTCGAAATTTCGTACCTTATGTGAATAAGTGTGGGTACTTTTCGCGAACCTCGGCTTCTCTCTCCCAAGTAGCCTCTTCTCTAGAGTGATGCTCCCATTGCAAGAGTACAAGGGAAATGACCTTAGAACGCAAAACTTGCTCATTCCGGTCCAAAATTCAAGCCGATTGCTCCACTAGAGTCAAATTTTCCCGAATTTCCAACGGTTCCAAATGAATGACATGTGAAGGATCAGAAATATACTTCCTCAACATAGAGATGTGAAAGACGTTATGCACACCTTTCATGTGAGGTGGTAAGATAACCCGATAAGTAACTTCCCCGACTCGGGTGATGATCTCAAAAGGACCCACATATCTTGGACTAAGCTTGTCCCGCTTGCCGAACCTCATCACCCCCTTCGTAGGTGAGATCTTTACAAACAAAAAATCTCAAACTTGAAACTCAAGATCTCTCCTGCGAGTATCTGCATAGCTCTTCTGCCTACTCTGAGCTGTTTTCAACCTCTCCCTGATCAATTGAACTCTATCCACAGTCTGACCAACGAGCTCGGGACCCAAAAGCTTCCTCTCGCCAACTTCGTCCCAACACAAAGGTGAACGGAAACTCCTCCCATAAAGTGCCTCAAACGGAGCCATCTGAATGCTGGCTTGATAGCTATTGTTGTAGGCAAACTCAACCATCGGTAGGTGATCAACCCAACTACCCTGGAAGTCCAACATGCAAGCTCGTAGCATGTCCTCAATGATCTGGTTCACCTTCTCAGTTTGCCCATCTGTCTGCGGATGAAAACCTGTACTGAAATCTAAACAGGAACCCATAGCATGTTGAAAACTCTTCCAGAACTTGGATGTAAATCTCAGATCTCGATCAGAAACAATACTAACTGGCACTCCATGCAAACGGACTATCTCCTTGATATAGAGGTTAGCCAATTGATTGGAGTTGAAAGTGGTCCGATATGGAAGAAAATGAGCTGACTTAGCCAATCGGTCAACCACAACCCAAATGACATCAAAGTTCTTGGCCGTCTTTGGCAAACCAACAACGAAATCCATGGAGATATTTTCCCACTTCCACTCGGGAATAGGAAGAGACTGAAGAAGTCCTGCTGGCCTCCTGTGTTCGGCCTTCACCTGCTGACACACCAAACAATTGGATACAAGGGTAGCCACATCTTTCTTCATACCTTTCCACCAGAAATACTTCTTGAGGTTCTGGTACATCTTAGTACCTCCTGGATGTACCGTGTACTTGGACTTGTGTGCTTCATCCAGAATCTCACTTCTTAAATTTTCATCATCCGAAACACAAAGTCTACTCTTGAAACAAACTCCACCATCTTTCCAAGAGAAGTCCTCAAACCCGCTGCTAAGCGACTTGTTTATAGCAGCATGCAGTTCTCCATCATTTCACTGCAAGTCTTTAATCCTGTCCAGTAAGGTTGACCTGACCAAAATGTTAGCCAACAAGGCTCCAGACGCTCCCACACTGAAACCCGCATCAAGGCTAGACACCTCTTTAAGTAACTTCCATTCTTGGACCATCAAGTGTGCCAAGAACCCAGTAGGTCTCCTACTTAGCGCATCTGCCACTACATTCGCTTTCCCCGGGTGGTACTGGATAGAGTAATTATAATCCTTGAGGAATTCCACCCAACGACGCTGCCTCAAATTTAGCTTTTTTGGCGAGAACAAATACTTTAGACTTTTGTGGTCGGTGAAAACTTCAAACTGCGCACCGTACAAGTAGTGTCTCTAGATCTTAAGAGCAAAAACCAAGGCTGCTAACTCCAAATCATGGGTAGGATAGTTCTTCTTGTGGTCTTTCAACTGTCGAGACGCATAGGCAATCACCTTCCCGTGTTGCATAAGAACACAACCTAACCCAACGAGTGAGGCGTCACTATACACCACAAAACCTTCACTACCCGATGGAACAGTCAAGATCGGAGCGGTGGTGAGACGCTTCTTCAACTCAAGAAAACTCTTCTCACATTTCTCATTCCACTCGAATCTAGCGTTCTTTCGAATTAGGTGAGTAAGTGGAGCTGCCAAACTAGAGAAACCTTCCATAAATCTTCTATAATAACCAGCTAGGCCCAAAAAGCTTCGAACCTCTGTAACACTCTTTGGCCTTCCCCATCCTTCCACTGCTTCTATCTTGAAAGGGTCAACTAAAATCCCATCTTCTGACACCACATGGCCTAGAAATGCTACTTTTTCTGGCCAAAACTCGCACTTGCTAAGCTTAGCATATAACTTATGCTCACGAAGTGTCTTCAGTGTGATCCGGAGATGCATCTCATGCTCCTTCTGTGTCCTGGAGTACACTAGAATGTCATCCACAAACACGATCACAAAGCGGTCTAGAGTCGGCTTGAAGATCCTATTCATGAGATCCATGAATGCTGCCGGAGCATTTGTCAAACCGAATGGCATGACTAGGAATTCAAAATGCCCATATCTGGTCCTGAATGCAGACTTAGGCACATCTTCCGCCTTTATCTTCAGTTGATGGTAGCCTGACCTTAAGTCGATCTTGGAGAAATACTTAGCTCCTTGCAACTGATCAAATAAGTCATCGATCCTAGGTAAAGGATATTTGTTCTTGATGGTGACCTTGTTCAGTTGCTGATAGTCGATGCACATCCTCATCGAACCATCCTTCTTCTTCATAAACAAAATAGGAGCTCCCCAAGGTGATACACTTGGGGGGATAAACCGAAGACCAAGTAATTCATCGATCTGCTCCTTAAGCTCTTTCAACTCTGCTGGAGCCATCCAATACGGAGCTTTAGAGATAGGTGTCGTACCCAGAGCTAATTCAATTGCGAACTCTATCTCCCTATCCGGTGGTAACGGAAAATCTTTAGGGAAAACATCTAGGAATTCATTCACCACTGGAATGTTTGAAGAGTTCGGTGCTTCCGGTGCAGAAAGGCTCAAGGCTGCAAATCTAGCTACATCCCTCTTGTGCAAACCCCGAAAATGAAAGAGAGGCCCACTAACTGGCTTGAAGTTAACCACTTTCCCAAAACAGTCCACATGGCCATGGTAGGTGGAAAGCCAATCCATGCCTAAGATGATGTCAAAATCTTGAAATCCAGAACAATCAGATCGGCTGGCAATTCCCTAAGACCTACCCAAATATCACAAGCGCGATAGATCTCATCGGTGATGACTGAACTACCCACTGGAGTGGCGATAGCTAGCTTACGGTCTAACAGACTTGGTTCCGAAGGAAAAGCTTGAGCAAAACTAGGAGTGACAAAAGAATGAGTCGATCTGGTGTCAATCAACACACGAGCTAAACAGTCATTTACCAATAAGGTGCCTGAATTGGATACATAGCTAAGTGTGTCAAAACATGTGCACAAACCAAAATTATATACATAGTATGCTTATACACATTAGCAACATCATAGTCATACAAACAGAATAACATCACACATAATTTAATCTATGATTTAAACATACCTTGCACAACGTCATCGGACGCCTGTGCATCTTGCTCGGAAATGGCGAACACTCTACCCTGAACTGGCTGGCGAAGCTGCTGGGGCCTCTGACCTTGAGATGGCCTCTGCTGTACTGGCTGCCTAACTGGGGGTCTAGTTCCCTGAGGCTGACTCTGTGGTGGCATCTGCATACTCCGAACTGGGCAATCACGAATCCGATGCTCAATACTACCACAATGAAAACATCCCCCTGTGATTGCTCGACACTCACCCGGCACATGCCTCTTACTACAATAATGGCATACCTCATAAGTAGTCACCCATGGAGCAAGTGGGGCGGCTCGTGGTGCTTGAGGAGTAGCACGGCGAACAGTAGGTGCAACTACTGGCCTCTGATACGGGGTTGGCCTAGTCACTGGAGCTGGACCTACCATCCTTGTCCTCTTATCCTGTGGGCCATACTTACCTTCCTGCAGTCCCTTCTTTCTCAAAAACTCAGCCGACCTCCTCTCGGCAATCAAAGATCGTTCGCTTACCTCTTGACATGATCCAAGACGTAGGATCTCTACCTTGTCTCGGATGTGATCCCTCAAACCACCTTCAAATCTCCTCGCCTTCATACTCTCCGTCGTAATCAGATGAGGCGCAAACCGGGATAACTCTGCAAACTTGGCCTCATACTCAGCCACTGACATACTCCCCTGCCTAAGAGTAGAGAACTCGATCTCTTTCTGCTCCCTCACAAATGTCAGAAAATATTGCTCATAGAAGACATCGAGGAACTCTCCCCATGTCCACTCCTATCCAAACCGTACCTCATTTCTCTTCCTGGATGCTGCCCTCCACCAATGTTCTGTCCCTCCTTCCATCATAAATGAGGCCCACCTCACTCTTTGTTCATCAGTAGCCTCGAGCACAGAGAATATCTTCTCCAATTGCATAATTCACAACTCTGCCACCGATGGATCCGTACTCCCATAGAAGGCTGGAGGACCAATTCTCTTGAAAGCTTCCACTCCATTATATCGGGGTGGGTGCACATCAGCCGGCCTCTCTTGCCTAGTTTGACCAGCTACTAGCAATGCCGTCTGTTGGGCCATAATTTCAGTCTGTCTCTCCATGATTACTGTAATCGCTTCCATGGCCCGACTCGCATCCCCTTGGGGAGTACCCTCTGGAGTATCCCCATCGGTCACACTGCCCCCTCTATGTCTATTGTTTCTTCAGCCTCTCCTCATGCCTACATTCCTGAGAAGAAGAAAACAATTAATTTAGGGACACACTCACATAAATGCTTAAGTCTACGCTTAACCAAAACTCAATCCTGAACAATTTAAAAATCTTAAACTTGATGTTGCTTCCATAAGGTTGACATCTTCCTACATTCTATACTTAATACCTTAGCCCTAAGGACTCTAATGCCATGTGCTCTGATACTACCTCTGTAACGACCCCAAAATCCTACAAGGCAAAAATATGACTTTGGAATTGCCACATTACTTAAACCTGCTTAAAAACCATGCATACAAGGCATACTACACAAGTCTTCCAAAAGTGAGGATACTAAAATTCCGATCATAAAAAGTCAAACCATCCTGTACAATTATAGTCCACATACTATGACTCCTAATAAACGAAATAGTCTAAAACATCCACACGGTAAATAACTAAGGCAATATCAACTAGAAGTCAAAAGTCTAATACAAACATCTCTTCCAAAAAGAAATGCTAAAACTACTCAATAGGGATAACTGTCAAGATCCCTGGCCTCTTCCTCAGGAAGCTCACCTTCCTCCCCCTCTTCAACGTAAACCTCCTCGGTCCACGGTTCTCCTCCTAAACCTGAAGACAATAACAGGTTGACTGAGCATGAAATACTCAGTGGATAAACAAACTAACAACAACATAAGATAGCATGAGCAATAACAATATTATAACTCAGTTGATCTAAGCTTAATCATAATAATTTCATGTAGAATAGACATAATCAGAGTGCAAAGCATATAACATATCATAACATCATCTTGAGTCGTGTACTTGTGCAATTCTTATCCATGAACTTGCCTTAACATATGCATAGACTCATACATGCATGATTTATAGTGTGTTTGTCCCGTCAACGCATAATTCATAGTGTTCGACAACGCGTAGAGTGGATGTTCGTAATGGGGGATCATTCTTTCATAGCATAACATGAGTGCGACAACGCGTAGAGTGGATGTTCCTAGTGGGGGATCATTCTTTTATGGCATAATTCGTGACATATTTGTATCCAATGCATGCATGCTTGTGAGACAAGTGAACTCATGAGACTTGAATACTTACCATGCAAGTGCACATGTGCTTGAGTGTCGTGATTGGAATTCAAATGAGTCATCCCTTAGATTTCAATTTTCCCTTAGGAAACTCCGCTAGGTTACATCTCCCTAGTTAGAGAATTCCCAACGTGGAGGATTTTCCTCTAAGGTTTGGCCTACCCGAATACCAATCACCATACAAGTAAATAGAGCATAATTTATCATAACAACACAATATCATTTAACTTAATTTCTTGATAATCAAAAGCACCATACTAATATTTATCATTCTTAGACATTTCAACAAACATCTAGAGTGCGTTAATTATGGATACTTTGCCCTTTCCCATTCTTAACATTCCATCACACCATCGTCCATCTACACAACCCAAACATCCTCCATATCCATACATTCATCCCAATCCTCCATTGTATTTTCCTTCCTCCGTTCAATCCATCCATAGTATAAATCCATTTTCACTCTAGTAAGCTTAATCCATACATAATTAGGGAAAACAAATTAAATTATCATTTCTATCATTCATATTAAACTAATATTCATCAAACTTCATTAATAGAGTTGAGTTAGGGAGTTATCGACCTTAGGAATCCTTCCCTTGGATTCAAAAGGCTCTCGAGGTGATTTGGGGAAGCTTTGAGGACGATCTCCAAGCTTTCCTCTCAATCTTCTAGCAATCTCCTTCTTCTCCAAGCAACCCCTCTCTCAAAACCCTAGGTTTTATCTCCCTTTTTGCCAAATTAGGTTAGAAATAGGTGGAGTATTTTAATATCTCGAGTAGGACCCCCTATTTATAGCCCCAAGGATTGGGAACGAAAAGACTTAAAAGTCCTTACTAAAATTCTGTCAAAAACAAGAAAGACCGATCGATCGGTCGCCTATCGATTGATCAGTGTTTATGACCGAGCGATTGGTTAAAAACACACTCTGAAAAATTTCCCCATACAAAATTTTGAACCAGTCGATAGCTACCGATCGATCGATCGCTACTTCTGACCGAGCGATCGGTGTTTGGCAGATTTTTGACCTACTCTACTATTTTGGCCATAACTTTTGACTCGTTCGTCGGATTTCGACGATTCAACTTGTGTTGGATTCATCTTTCGAAAACAAACATTTCTGGTATTTTAGAATTTCTGAATTCCCCTTATTTATGGACCAAAACTTCCCCAAAGTTGACTGATCTGCAATTCCATCAGACAAAACCTCGGAAAACCCATTTTGACTTAGCTTAGATTAAAAATAAAGAAAAAACATTAAACATGAACTTCGAAGAGGGTTCCAATACCTTTCTAATGATTCAAGAATTACTCAATTCCAATAAACGGTGCCAAAACTAGAGCTTCCTAAAGTTTAGAGTATGATATGACATTCCTGAACTTGAAGTTTGATTAAACCTTAATCACACTACACCCATTAGATATACAATACAATAAACATTAAAACATCACAAGGACTATAATACCCCTAATGCAATGCAATAAAAACATGAAAAAAATTCGGGTCTCTACAAACAAACTAATTCATTCCCTATTTAACAGGAAAAACAATTAGTAACAAACTAACCCATTCCGTAGGAAATAGGAAAACAATTAGTAAAAACTAATCAATTCCCTATTTAATTGAAAACCATTAGTAACAAACTAATCTATTCCCTATTTAATAGGAAATCATTAATTAGTAACCAACTAATCTAGTCCCTACTTTGTAGGAGATAATTAATTAGTAACTAATTAAATAGATAATGAATTAATGAAGTGGGCGTCCCACCCTAGGTAGGCCCCACAAATCTCACACCCCTTTTGAGGGCGTCCCACCCTAGGTAGGCCCCACAATTCTAAATTAAATTAAGAGCCTTGAGAAGGTTCTAGTGTGTACAATCTAAAGAAATCTCCTATTTTCGGTTATGGGACCAAGTGCTTCATCACCTTTAAGGTGCAGCTTTGTTGCTAGGAAACACTTTCTTATAATTCTTTTAGGATCACAGAATGCTATCTAAGTCCTTGGACTTCCACTGATCACAATAATGTCCATTAACACATCATGATCAACCTCCACAAATTAGAGAATTGCTAGTAAGTACTATCTCCCAATACATTTACAAATAAATCCTTCAACAATCCGATATCACATATAAGCTTCCGGGATTGGAACAAGTCCACTGTCTAGTCCCTAGCTTATGAATAAAACTCTTTCTCATGAATACTTTTTCATTGAACTGAACTTCCAAAACACTTTCGAAGAAACATTAGAAAAGAACTGACATATTCATATACTTTTCTATATTGAAAATATGAACTTCGATAAAGACCATTTTATTGAAAAGCACCAGTACTGGATTTTGAGTTCAGCTCAACAAGTATCATCTTGATATCATTTATCTCCAATTAAGGAGTAGTGGATTCCTTATTGAGTGTTTACACACTTCTCCAAACATTCTGTATATGACCCAATGTATCCGGAGTTAGTCTTGTGTATTGGAGATTGCCGATTGACACATCAAAGCGATATAGACAGATGTTCGAGAAGATGTTAACCTCTCAGGTCTAAGGATAATTTGTCGAATGGATAACCCTGATACAATTTGATGGTGTATTCCATAGGGTATCCACTTGTGATCCCGTTCAGTATTATGTACTTACTACATATACTCACATATTAGTCAAGCGTCAACACTGTCTGTGAATGAGATTCATCTCATTATCTTATAGAACTATACATGTGCAAGCCATGATGAAGTACGGTGCCCAACCAGTACTCTAGAGGCTTCAAACAATATTAGGTTTACAAGGAACTGGAAAATCATATCTCCTCACAACCTTTGCATGATTTACCTACAATGTTACCTATGGAACTTTATGTCATCATCAAATGAGACAATAATTATAATAAATACTCTTTATAGTTGGTTGTGTGAATACGATGCTTTTCTAATCAACATAGAAAAGTCTTTTATTGGCTTTCGAGGGGATATATATCCAACAGTCATGACCCAAAATCCTACCTAGGAGGTATGAGACTTTGGCATCATGACTTAACTGTACAAATCATTCTGCAAGAGCATATATGATAATCCAAAATGGTGAACTAAAATTTTCCTTAATAACTTAACTGTATTCCAAGCATGTACAAGTGTAAACAAAATACTAAAATATAAAATGACATAATTACATGACCCAAGACTTAAGTCGCGTGACTCTAGTGCAACAAAATCCCAAAATGGAAGTCCCAAAATATAGTCACTCCCTCACATGCTTCCATCAATAGAAACCCAGGTAGGGCCACCTATCAAGGTCCCTCCTCTCTTTGGGGTGATCCATAGCAGGCTCCTCCTCTATGTACTTGTCGCGACCCAAAACCCACCCTAGGAGTTAGAGTGAACTTTGGACGACTAATCATGACTTGCTTGACAACTAACCTGCAAAACCCACAGAGCATATACCATAGAGGACAATATAGCGGAAACATAACTATAAAACACAGCGGAAGTCTAACCCAACCTCTATGAATATACATACGCAAATCCAAGTTTATACAAAAAGTAACCAAAAGAAAGTGCGGACAGACCCGCCAAAATACATGAATGTATATCTCTCATCTCACCCACAGCTATTCACTCAGAATCTACAACCACCTAATGGTAACCCTCTACGGGAGGTTCCTCCAAAGGCTCCTCGACGTACTCCTCCTCCACCCAAGGGCTCAGAGCACAGATATCAAATGGAGCAGCTGCTCCGCCATCACTTGTGGATATAAGAAGTACGGCTGAGCATGGAATACTCAGCGGGTACTAAGCACTAACTGTAGAGCCCCAGACCTTTTCATGCTTAATACATGACACTTTCGTTGTCATTTTCCCTTTTTAAGAGGTATAATTAATAAATAAGGAAGAAATTGGAAATTTTGAAATGTCAGAAATGTTCCTCTTCGAAGTACGAACACAACGCAAGTTGAATCGTCAAAATCGGATGAACGAGTCAAAAGATATGGCCAAAACAGTCTGAACCTGTAGGAAAACGTAGCTCGGTTATGCACTGAGGACGTAGCTCGGAAGGCACTAAGGACGTGATCTGATGTCGTACTCTGCTCACGTAGCACAGACAACGTACTCTAATAACGTATACTTTGTGCATCCGTTGTACAACTCACCACGGGCACGTTGTACAACTCACCACGGGCACGCTGTACATAAGACAACGGACCACGAGTTGACACTATTCACAACACCACGAGTTGGCACTATTCACGGACCACGAGTTGGCACTATTCACGGACCACGAGTTGACACTATTCACAGCACCACGAGTTTGCACTATTCACGGACCACGAGTTGGCACTATTCACGGACCACGAGTTGGCACTATTCACAGACCACGAGTTGACACTATTCACAGCACCACGAGTTTGCACTATTCACAACACCACGAGTTGGCACTATTCACGGACCACGAGTTGGCACTATTCACAACACTATTCACAGAAATCCCGGTAAGGGTATTACGGTCTTTTGGTCAGTTCACTCTTACCTTAAGAGTTTAACCCGAGCCTTTAGGGCATCATTCGACACTTAGAGAGTTTGAGAGAATAGAAGAAAGAGGTGAAGGCGATTCCAACCTAGGGTTTCCATTTGGGAGAGAAATCAAAGGGTTTGAAACCCTAGATCAACCTCAAACCCGTTTTCTTCAAGATTTCGGTTCAGGCATTGTGGAGTTCGCAATCCAAGCTAGGGCAGCAACTCACAGTCATTTGGAAAGAGGGTTTCTTCCTCATTTCTTCAAGGTCGGTGCTTCTTACTACCCTCCTAGTTATAGTTCCTCTTTCCCCTTCTTTTCTTTTGATTTCCTTTCATTTACACATGTGCTATGAGATGGATGAATGGTGAATGGTGAATGGTGAATGGTAAATGGTGAATGGTGAATGGAGATGTAAGGGGCGATTGGATGCCAGTGGTTGTGTGGTGATGATTAAAACGGGGAAGGGCATTGTTCCAATAATAAACATACATGTATGATTGAGTAAAACCATCTAGAAAAGCATGTTGTAGGGTAAATCCATAATGAACACACCATGTTTGATGAAATGCCAAGGTGAATACAGTGAGCTGTAAATTAGGAAATGCATGCCTAATAAATTCTGAATATTACTAGGGCCTATGATAGTGTGTTTCCTGTTTTCCCTAAATGCTATGAATATTGAATTGCTTAATCTTTGACGCTATATGTGTTGTGAAATTACCCAATGGTCATGTTTAAATTTAAATGCAAGTATGTACACGGTTCCCACGAGCACGGCATGCATGGCATGATTTATCGAGGTTTTCAAGAACATGGTTAGAGGTGGGACATATCCTAAGATATGTTTTACCTCGCTTTTCACAAGAAGACAAGAACCAACATTCCACGAGGGGTCTCCCCTCACTCACAAGTGCATATCATGAAGAAGGGTCTCCCTTCCCTCGCAAGTACATACATATCATAAAGGAGGGTCTCCCTTCCCTCGCAAGTACATACATATCATAAAGAAGGGTCTCCCTTCCCTCGCAAGTACATACATATCATAAAGAAGGGTCTCCCTTCCCTCTCAAGGCATCTCACAAGGACATCTCACAAGGATATCTCACAAGTTACATGATCACAAGCAAGCACGCATGACATGCATGACATGACACGACATACAAGAATCAAGCAAGATAGACATGACAAGCTTTCAAGTACAAAAAGATATTTCAAGTCAAGTCAAGTGCACGATGTTTCAAGAGGATTTATCGGTTTTCTACGAATTACAAGCATGATTATAAACTGCTTTACTTCCTTGTATGATGTGAATTGTTTCCGTTTGACATATATAAATTGCTCCTGATTATGTATTGCTATTTCTATGCTATAATTGTTGGTTAGTATTTAGTACCCGCTGAGTATTCCATGCTCAGCCGTACTTCTTATGTCGGCAGGTTCTGAGGGAGCTGCTGCTCCATTTGATGTTTGTGCTCCTGGTCCATGGGTGGAAGAGGAGTACGTCGAGGAGCCTTTGGAGGAACCTCCCGTAGGGGGTTATCAGTAGGTGGTGATTAGATTTTGAGTGGATTAGCTGTGGGTGAGATGAGAGTTAGATTCATGTATTTTGGCGGGCATGTCCGCACTTTCTTTTGGAGACTTTTTGTATAAACTTGGATTTGCGTATGCGTATGTATATACATAGAGGTTTGGTAGTTTTCCGCTGTGCTATGTTAGAGTATGTTTCCGCTGTTTATATCCTTTATTGTATATGCTCTGTGGGTCTTGCAGGTTAGTTGTCAAGCAAGTCATGATTAGTCGTCCAAAGTTCACTCCAACTCCTAAGGTGGGTTTTGGGTCGCGACACTAACCAACAGTCATAGCATACAGATAGCATACATGAAGCAGGAACAATTCATATATGTTAGAAGGAAACAATTCATATCATACAAGGAAGTAAAAGCAATTTATAATCATGCTTGTATTTCGTAGAAAGCCGATAAAGCCCTTGAAAACCTTGTGCACTTGACTTGATTGGAAATACCATTTCCGTGCTTGAAACTTGTTATATTGTCTTATCTTGTCATATCATGCGTGTCATGTCATGTCATGTCATGTCATGCTTGCTTGGAAAGTAAACTACTTGTGAGGGAAGGGAGACCCTTCTTCCTAAATGCCCATGCTTGTCATGCCGTGTCATGTCATGCTTGTATCATGCTTGGAAAAGTAAACTACTTGTGAGGGAAGGGAGACCCTTCTTCCTAAATGCTCATGTCATGTCCTTTCACTTGTGAGATGTCCTTGTGAGATGTACTTGCGAGGGAAGGGAAACCCTTCTTATGATATATATGCACTTGCGAGGGAAGGGAGACCCTTCTTATGAAAATGCATGATTGTCTTGCCCTTGCCAAAAGCGAGGTAAAACATATCGTAGGATATGCCCCACCTCTAAATCCCATTCTTGAAAAACGTCGGTAATCCATGTCATGCATGCGTGCTCGTGAGATCGTGTGCATACTTGCATTTGGAATTAAATATGACAATTTGGGTAATTTACAAAGCATAGCATATCACGATTTGAACAAGTAATAATTCGCACATTTTGAGAAATGTAAGAAACACACTATCATATGCCCTAACAATTTCATGAATAATTAAGCATGTATTCCCTTAATTTATCACTCATTTTATTCACCTTGGCATCTCATCAAACATAGTGTATTCATTATTTATTAACCCTACAACATGCTTTTCTAGGTGGGTTTTACTCACATCACATATGTATGTTTATTATGGGTACAATGCCCTCCCCGTTCATCCATCACATCAATACACACGGCATCCAATCATCCACATTCATCTCCATTCATCATTCACCATTCACCATTCACCATTCACAACCCATCTCATAATACATGGATGTATAAAGGAACACAAGGAAAATAAAGGAAAAGAAGAACTATAACTAGGAGGGTAGTAAAAAGTACCGACCTTGAATAATGAGGAAGAAACCCCTTCCAAAAACGACCGTGTAGCTGCTGCCCTAGCTTGGATCACGAGCTCCTCGAATGCTTGAGCCTTGATCTTGAAGAAAACGGGCTTGGGGTTGATCTAGGGTCTTAACCCCTTTGATTTCTCCCAAATGAAAACCTAGGTTTTGGAAACCCTTCTCCTTTCTCTCTATCTCTCAAAAGACTCTAAGGGTTGTGTATGAACCCTCAAATGATCGGGCAAAGCCTTTAAGGTATGAGTGAAACGCCCAAAAGACGAAAACACCCTTACTAAATTTTCTGCAAAAACGCGAGTACCGAGCGATCGGTGTTAATGACTGATCGATCGGTTGCCTACCGATCGATCGGTTTCATAACCGAGCGATCGGTTAAAATTTCACTCTCTGGAAAATTTCCCCATACAAAAATCTTGACCAGTCGATAGCCTCCGAGCGATCGGTTTTGGACCGATCGATCGCTCCATGGACCAAGCGATCGGTTGCCTGCAGGTCCAGACTGTTTTGGCCATATCTTTTGACTCGCTTGTCGGATTTTGACGATTCAACTTGCGTTGGGTTCGTACTTCGAAAACGAACATTTCTGGCATTTCGGAATTTCTAATTTCTTCCTTATTTATTAATTATTTCTCTTTAAAGGCAAAAAATGGAAACGAAAGTGTCATGCATTAAATGTGAAAAGGTCCGGGGCTCTACAGTACTCCTCCTCAACCCATGGTTCCATAGTACATATGTCGAATCTCTGACCTGCCGAAGATAATAGTTCGGCTGAGCATAGAATACTTAGCGTATACAAACCACTAGACAATTATGTTATAAAACATTTAATAGCATATACAATTCAATTTTCAAGTATACTTTAACCAGAGTGTGGAAGCTAACATTTCAAAACATATATGAGCATAATTTTTGAAATCTTACTTTAAATCTTAACTACTTTGATTTGTACTTTAAAACATACTTTGAGTTTGAGTCGTGGAGAATCCTTGTGAGAATATGATCCTTATGAGATCTTGTGCTTATGAGATACTTGTGAGATTCATAAGAGATCTTAGACTTAGAGCCACTTTTGACCCATGATCCTTGTGAGACAAATGCGAGATCTTAGACATGATCCTTATGAGATTCTTGCAAGATCTTGTGCTTATGAGATACTTGTGAGATTGTTCCTCTTGAGATTCTTACGAGATCTTAGACTTGGGGCCAACATGACCCATGATCCTTGTGAGAATACATACACGATCTTAGACTTGGGGTCAAACATGACCTATAATCCTTGTGAGAATCATGGTTCAAAATATCGGTATCAGTCGCCGTATCGGTAAGTCCAAAATAAGATACGTATCGGCGTATCGGTACTGTATCGGTTGGATACGGCAGAAAAATTCAGGATACACAAGGAAAAACTTGGATACCTTGCATAAAACCTCTATTAATGCAAATATAAGCTAAAAACAAACTAAATGAATGCCTCCAATTATATTTATAATCATACATATGAGATTTAACAAATTTTATAAGTTAAAAAAGGCATGCGCACTGATAAATATGTATGAAAATACAAACCATAGTTACTTAACTAAGTGATAGTGTAGAGCCCTGGACCTTTTCACATT
Source organism: Tetracentron sinense (assembly GCA_015143295.1). Classification (NCBI taxonomy): domain Eukaryota; kingdom Viridiplantae; phylum Streptophyta; class Magnoliopsida; order Trochodendrales; family Trochodendraceae; genus Tetracentron; species Tetracentron sinense. Next base: position 36,631,429 of record CM026551.1, read on the forward strand.
TAATGCATGGCACTTTCGTTGCCCTTTTGCCTTTAAAGAGGTATAATTAATAAATAAGGAGGAAATTGGAAATTTTGAAATGTCAAAAATATTCCTTTTCGAAGTATGAACCCAACACAAGTTGAATCGTCAAAATTGGACGAACGAGTCAAAAGATATGGCCAAAACAGTCTGGACCTGTAGGCAAACGAGCTCGGTTATGCGCTAAGGACGTAGCTCGGAAGGCGCTAAGGACGTAGCTCGGAAGGCGCTAAGGACGTAGCTCGGAAGGCGCTAAGGACGTAGCTCGGTTATGCGCTAAGGACGTAGCTCGGTTATGCGCTGGGGACGTAGCTCGGAAGGCGCTAAGGACGTAGTTCTAGCTCTGATAACATATACGTTGTGCATCCGTTGTGCAACAACAACGGGTACGTTGTACAGTAACAACGGGTACGTTGAACAGCAACAACGGGTACGTTGTACAGCAACAACGGGTACGTTGTACAACAACAACGGGTACGTTGTACATAAGACAACGCACAACGTGTTCGGCACTGTTCACAGCACAACGTGTTCAGCACTGTTCACAGCACAACGTGTTCGGCACTGTTCACAGCACAACGTGTTCAGCACTGTCCACAGCACAACGTGTTTGGCACTATTCACAGCACAACGTGTTCGGTACTGTTCACAGCACAACGTGTTCGGCACTGTCCACAGCACAACGTGTTTGGCACTGTTCACAGCACAACGTGTTCGGCACTGTTCACAGCACAACGTGTTCAGCACTGTTCACAGCACAACGTGTTCAGCACTGTCCACACCGCAACGTGTTTGGCACTGTTCACAGCACAACGTGTTGGGCATTCGTGTGTTTGCAGAAACTTCAGTAAGGGTATTATGGTCTTTTGGTCGGTTCACTCTTACTTTAAGAGTTTAACCCGAGCCTTTAGGGCTCATTCTCAACACTTAGAGAGATTGGGAGATAAGAAGAGAGGAGAGGACGATTCCTAAACCTAGGGTTTCCATTTTGGAGAGAAATCAAACGGTTTTGAGACCCTAGATCACTTCCAGTCCGGGTTTTCTCCAAGATCTCGGCTCAAGCACTCGTGGAGAGCATTCTCCAAGCTAGGGCAGCAGCTACACAATCGTTTTGGAAAGGGGATTTCTTCCTCACTTGATCAAGGTCGGTACTTCTTACTACCCTCCTAGTTATAGTTCCTCTTTCCCCTTTATTTCGCTTTATTTTCCTTTATTTACACATGTGCTATGAGATGGATGGTTGTGAATGGTGAATGGAGATGGAATGGGCGACTGGATGCCAATGGTTGTGTTGTGATGATTATAATGGGGAGGGCATTGTTCCAATAATGAACATACATGTATGATTTGAGTAAAACCCATCTAGAGAAGCATGTTGTAGGGTAAATCGATAATGAACACACCATGTTTGATGAAATGCCAAGGTGAATAAAGTGAGTTGTAATTTAGGAAATGCATGCCTAATAAATTATGGATATTGCTAGGGCCTATGATAGTGTGTTTTCTTGCTTTCCCTAAATGACATGAATATTACATTGCTCAATCATTGATGTTATATGTGTTGTGAAATCACCCAAATGTCATATTTAAATTTAAATGCAAGTATGTACACGGTTCCTACGAGCACGGCATGCATGACATGATTTATCGAGGTTTTCAAGAACATGGTTAGAGGTGGGACATATCCTACGATATGTTTTACCTCGCTTTTCACAAGAAGACAAGAACCAACATTACACGAGGGGTCTCCCCTCACTCACAAGTGCATATCATGAAGAAGGGCCTCCCTTCCCTCGCAAGTACATACTGATCATGAAGAAGGGTCTCCCTTCCCTCACAAGTGCACTGCATAAAGAAGGGTCTCCCTTCCCTCTCAAGGCATCTCTCAAGCGCATCTCACAAGGATATCTCACAAGTGTATCTCACAAGTTACATGATCACAAGCAAGCTCGCATGACATGCATGACATGACATGTACGACACGCTCGACAAGATCAAGTAAGACAAACACGACAAGCTTTCATGTACGAAAAGATATTTCAAGCCAAGTCAAGTGCACGATGTTTTCAAGAGGTTTTATTGGCTTTCTACGAAATACAAGCATGATTATAAATTGTTTTACTTCCTTGTATGATATGAATTGTTTCCTGCTTTATGTATGCTATCCGTATGCTATGACTGTTGGTTAGTGCTTAGTACCCGCTGAGTATTCCATGCTCAGCCGTACTTCTTATGTCGGCAGGTTCTGAGGGAGCTGCTGCTCCATTTGATGTTTGTGCTCATGGTCCATGGGTGGAGGAGGAGTACGTCGAGGAGCCTTTGGAGGAACCTCCAGTAGAGGGTTACCATTAGGTGGTTGTAGATTCTGAGTGGATTAGCTGTGGTGAGAAGAGAGATTATATCCATGTATTTTGGCGGGTCTGTCCGCACTTTCTTTTGGTTACTTTTTGTATAAACTTGGATTTCCATGTGTATATACTTAGAGTTTGTTAGACTTCCGCTGTGTTTTATAGTTATGTTTCCGCTGTCATCCTCTATTGTACATGCATTGTGGGTTTTTACAGGTTGGTTTGTCAAGCAAGTCATGTAAGCCATGATTAGTCGTCCAAAGTTCACTCTAACTCCTAGGGTGGGTTTTGGGTCTCGACAGAAGTGGTATCAGAGCTTAGGCTTTAGGTCTCTAGGGTCACTTAGAATCTTATACCACGGCTTGACAAGAGCATATGTTAGGAAAAAAGTTAGGAAGGAAGTGAGTCGGAAACGAGTCTGGTTCCGAGTTTAAGACTAAACTTTAGTCTTAGTCTAAAATGGTTGCTTTAACCAAGTACGGTACTAGATACGCCAAAACACTAAAGTATAAGTATAATGTGATGAATACTCTGATGACTTGATGTGATGTATATTAGTATTATACAACTAATACAAATTGAATTATTGTGAAACGATATTGAAATAAGCTGTGGTTTCAAGTGAGACTCATGTGGTGCTATTGTTCTCAGGACCTTAGTCATGAGGCGGGGCACACGGGGTCGTGGACCACACACCAGAGCTTCATCTTCTTCCAGAGATGAGGATGAGCAGTCGGACCTCTCCCAGGTCTTAGGCTCTATTGCTGAGACACTCGCCATACTGGCGGCTCGGCAAGCTATACCATCGTCGGCGGCACCTACTCCACTGCCCGCAGCTCCAGTACATCGTACAGCTGGAGTTGAGGCATTCAGGAGATTGAGGCCTCCACCATTCCATGGGAGTGTGGACCCTCTTGCTGCGGAGGCATGGATCCTCCAGATGGAGAAGATCTTTGCGGTCCTCTCGCCTACAGAGGAGGATAGAGTAGCATGGGCAGTTTTCATGCTAGAGAGCGAAGCCCACCATTGGTGGTTGTCCGCATTGAGGACACGGGACTTGACCATGCAAGGTCAACCGTGGACTTGGGAGGAGTTTAAGGATACGTTCTATAAGAAGTATTTTCCGATTGGAGCACGGGAAAAGAAAGAGAGAGAATTCATCAACCTTGAGCAAGGTTCGATGTCAGTAGCATAATATGAGGCTAAGTTCTCGGAGCTCTCTAGATTTGCGCCTCACATGGTGGCTACTGAGGCAAGGAAGGCGAGGAGATTTGAGCAAGGGCTCAAGGATGTTATTATGGAGAAAGTATCGGCTTTCAGGCACGCTACTTATCCGGAAGTGGTAGACAAAGCTTTATTGATCGAGGCGAATTCTGAGGCGGTGTCCAAGAAGAGGGAGTTGGCAAGAGGCCAAGCCAGTAGTTCAGCACCTCCAGAGAGGCGGGCTCGTACCGGCCCTTATCAGTATGCGTGGCCAGCACCACCGATGAGGCCATCTTATGCGCCTCCAGCTCCACGGCAGTATGTGCCTCAGGCACCACGACCTCAGGTTCTTCCAGCTCCATGGCCAGTTGCACCTCAGACGGTGAGGTATGCTCCACCTTCGGCCCCTCCGACCTATACACACGAGGTCTGCACTTCGTGCGGCCGAAGGCACCTGGCAGGAGATTGCCGAAGGGCATCGGGTGGATGCTTTCATTGTGGTCGCCAGGGCCATATGATCAGGGATTGCCCCAGTCGGCATTTACCAGGCCAGTCTCAGGGGATTAGGCCCCCAGCAAACCCAACAGGATCATATCAGGCATCATCTCAGACTACCCGGTCTACACCTCAGTCTCGCCAGGCGAACCAGGGGTGAGTTTTTGCCTTGACAGAGGGTGATGCACTTGCATCTGACGATGTGGTGCAAGGTATGCGTTTGGAGTTATTTTCTTTATTCGTGATTGTTATGTTATGTTTTATTCCTTGTGTACGTACTTGGTATGCTATATATATATATATACCTATGCGTATACACTGTTGATGCTTGAATTGACATAACTAGCTAAAATTTCAGGAACCCTACTAGTCAATGAGTGTTTGGCTCGAGTGTTGATTGATACCGGGTCTACTCATTCGTTTGTCTCGCTGAGTTTTTCAGAAGGCTTTTCTGTGGAGCCTACTCAGCTAGAACCGGAGTTAGCCATTTCGACTCCTCTCGGCAAAACAGTACTGGCAGATAAAGTGTATAGAAATAGTGTGGTCCAAGTTGGAAGCCACGAGTTGGCGGTTGATCTCATCATCCTTGGATTCCAAGACTTTGATGTTATATTGGGAATGGATTGGTTAGCGGCACATCACGGGCATGTAGCCTGCTTTGAGAAAATGGTACTCTTCAAGCCAGTAGAAGGGAAACCATTCCACTTTCGTGGGTTGAGAAGTAGAGATGTTGCTCGTTTTGCAGCGTTGAGCTTAGCTAAACCCGAGGTAAAGGACTCATCGACTATTCCGATTGTGAGTGAATTCCTGGATGTGTTTCCAGAGGAGTTGCCGGGATTGCCTCCAGATAGGGAGATTAAGTTTGTGATCGAGCTTGCACCAGGCACAACTCCTGTTTTCAGGGCTCCATATAGAATGGGCCCTATTGAACTCAAGGAGTTGAAGACTCAGTTGGAGGAATTGCAAGGCCTTGGTTTCATTCGACCAAGTGTCTCACCTTGGGGTGCCCCGGTGTTGTTTGTTAAGAAGAAAGATGGCTCGATGCGGATGTGTGTCGATTACCGGTAATTGAACAAAGTCACTATAAAGAATAGGTATCCCTTGCCTAGGATTGATGACTTGTTCGATCAGTTGAAGGGAGCGAGATTTTTCTCAAAGATAGATCTTCGATCGGGCTATCACCAGTTGAAGATTAAGGCGGAAGATATTCCCAAAACGGCTTTCCGGACTCGATACGGACACTACGAGTTCTTGGTAATGCCTTTTGGTCTCACAAACGCGTCGGCAGCTTTTATGGATTTAATGAACCGGGTGTTCCGGCCATATCTAGATCGATGCGTAATAGTGTTTGTCGACGATATCTTGGTGTATTCCCAGACACGGGAAGATCACATGCGAGACCTTCGCCTTGCGTTGGAAATGCTGAGAGAGCACAAGCTATATGCTAAACTCAGTAAGTGTGAGTTTTGGTTGGAAGAGGTGGCATTCCTAGGCCACGTTGTTTCCGTGGAAGGCATCTCGGTTGATCCAAAGAAGATAGATGCAGTCATGAGTTGGGCGAGGCCCAAGAGTGTCACAGAGATACGTAGTTTCCTTGGATTGGCAGGCAGGAGATTTGTAGTGTAGAGCCCCGGACCTTTTCACATTTATGCATGACCCTTCGTAGCCATTTTTCCTTTAAAGTAATGCAATTAATAAATAAGGAAGAAATTAGAAATTCTGAAACGTCAGAAATGTTCGTTTTCAAAGTACGAACCCAACGCAAGTTGAATCGTCAAAATCGGACGAACGAGTCAAAAGTTATGGCCAAAACAGTTTGGACCTGCAGACCACCGATCGCTCGGTCCATGGAGCGATCGATCGGTCCAAAACCGATCGCTCGGAGGCTATCGACTGGTCGAGATTTTACTATGGGGAAATTTTCCAGAGAGTGAAATTTCAACCGATCGCTCGGTTATGAAACCGATCGATCGGTAGGCAACCGATCGATCGGTCATTAACACCGATCGCTCGGTCCTCGCGTTTTACAGAATTTTCACTAAGGGCATTTTCGGCATTCGGATGTTATACCCTTTCTTATATAGGATTGCCCGAGCCTTTAGGGCTCATTCTCAACCCTTAGAAGATTTGGGAGATTAGAGAGAAAGGAGAAGGTTTTCCAAAACCTAGGTTTCCATTTTGGAGAGAAATCAAAGGGTTTTGAAACCCTAGATCAACCTCAAGCCCGATTTCTTCAAGATTTCGGTTCAAGCATTCGTGGAGCTCGTGTGGGGCACTCTCCTCAAGCTAGGGCAGCAACTCACGTGCGTTTGGTGGAGGATTTCTTCCCCCATTTGTCAAGGTCGGTACTTTTTACTACCCTCCTAGTTATAGCCTCTCCTTTCCTTATTTCTTCTTGTTTTCCTTCATATATATATATATTATGAGATGGGTGGTATGTATGGTAAATGGAGAGGGATGTTGGCGAATGGATGCCGTGTGGATGATGTATTGAATGAATGGGGAAGGGCATTGTACTAATAATAAACATACAAGTGTGATGTGAGTATAACCCACCTAGAAAAGCATGTTGTAGGGTTAATGAATAATGAATGTACCATGTTTGATGAAATGCCAAGGTGAATAAAATGAATGATAAATTAAGAAAATGCATGTTTAAGGTTTATGGAAATTGCTAGGGTTATGATAGTGTGATTGTTCGCTTTCCCTAAATGATATCAATATTAAATTGCCCAAATCATTGATGTTATGTGTTATGAATTACTCAAATGCCATATTTAATTCCAAATGCAAGTATGCACACGACCTCACGAGCACGCATACATGACATGATTTTACCGAGGTTTTCAAGAATGGGATTTAGAGGTGGGGCATATCGTACGATATGTTTTACCTCGCTTTTGGCAAGGACAAGACAATCATGCATTTTCATAAGAAGGGTCTCCCTTCCCTCACAAGTGCATACATAACATAAGAAGGGCCTCCCTTCCCTCGCAAGTACATCTCACAAGAACATCTCACAAGTGAAAGGACATGACATGAGCATTTAGGAAGAAGGGTCTCCCTTCCCTCACAAGTAGTTTACTCTTCCAAGCATGATACAAGCAAGCATGACATGGCATGACAAGCATGGGCATTTAGGAAGAAGGGTCTCCCTTCCCTCACAAGTAGTTTACTTTTCCAAGCAAGCATGACAAGACATGGCATGACATGCATGATACGATAAGATAAGACAAACATGACAAGTTTTCAAGCAAGGAAATGGTGTTTTCGGTCAAGTCAAGTGCACGGTGTTTTCAAGGGTTTTATCGGCTTTTATGAATTCAAGCATGATTATATACTCCTTTACTTTATTGTCATGATATGAATTATTCCTGCTTTATATGCTATGAATTGTTTCCTTCTAACTTATAAGAATTATTCCTGCTTTATGTATGCTATCTGTACGCTACGACTGTTGGTTAGTGCTTAGTACCCGCTGAGTATTCCATGCTCAGCCGTACTTCTTATGTCGGCAGGTGATGGCGGAGCAGCTGCTCCATTTGATATCTGTGCTCCGAGCCCTTGGGTGGAGGAGGAGTACGTCGAGGAGCCTTTTGAGGAACCTCCAGTAGAGGGTTACCATTAGGTGGTTGTAGATTCTGAGTGGATTAGCTGTGGGTGAGATGAGAGATTATATCCATGTATTTTGGCGGGTCTGTCCGCACTTTCTTCTGGTTACTTTTTGTATAAACTTGGACCATATGTATATACTTAGAGGTTTGTTAGACTTCCGCTGTGTTTTATAGTTATGTTTCCGCTATAATGTCCTCTATTGTATATGCTCTGTGGGTTTTTGCAGGTTGGTTTGTCAAGCAAGTTATGTAAGTCATGATTGAGTCGTCCAAGATTCACTCTAACTCCTAGGGTGGGTTTTGGGTCGCGACAGAAGTGGTATCAGAGCTTAGGCTTTAGGTCTCTAGGGTCATTTAGAATCTTATACCACGGCTTGACAAGAGCATATGTTAGGAAACAAGTTAGGAAGGAAGTGAGTCGGGAGCGAGTCTGGTTCCAAGTGTAAGACTAAACTTTAGTCTTAGTCAAAATGGTTGTTTCAACCAAGTACGGGTCCTAGGTACGCTAGAACACTAAAGTATAAGTATAATGTGATGAATACTCTGATGACTTGATGTGATGTATATTAGTATTATACAACTAATACAAATTGAATTATTGTGAAGTGACATGGAAATAAACTGTGGTTTCGAGTGAGACTCATGTGGTGCTATTGTTCTCAGGACTTTAGTCATGAGGCGGGGCACACGGGGTCGTGGACCACACACCAGAGCTTCATCTTCTTCCAGAGATGAGGATGAGCAGCCGGACCTCTCCCAGGTCTTAGGCTCTATTGCTGAGACACTCGCCATCCTGGCGGCTCGGCAAACTATACCGGCATCAGCGGCACCTACTCCACCGCCCGCAGCTCCGGTACATCGTACAGCTGGAGTTGAGGCATTCAGGAGATTGAGGCCTCCATCCTTCCACGGGAGTGTGGACCCTCTTACTGCGGAGGCTTGGATCCTCCAGGTTGAGAAGATATTTGTGGTGCTCTCTCCTACAGAGGAAGAGAAAGTGGCATGGGCAGTTTTTATGCTAGAGGGCGAAGCCCACCATTGGTGGTTGTCCGCATTGAGGACACGGGACTTGACCATGCAAGGTCAACCGTGGACTTGGGAGGAGTTTAAGGACACGTTCTATAAGAAGTATTTCCCGGTTGGAGCTCGGGAAAGGAAAGAGAGAGAATTCATCAACCTTGAGCAAGGTTCGATGTCGGTGGCCGCTTATGAGGCCAAGTTCTCGGAGCTATCACGCTTCGCGACACATATGATTGCCACCGAGGCAATGAAGGCGAGGAGGTTTGAGCAAGGGCTCAAGGATGTCATCATGGAGAAAGTGTCGGTCTTCAGGCACACCACTTACGCCGAAGTAGTGGATAAAGCCTTGTTGGTTGAGACCATTCAGAGATGTGTCCAGAAGAGAGAATTGCGAGAGGCCAATCTAGTGGTTTGGTACCTTTAGAGAGGCGGGCCCGGACTAGTCCTGATCAGATAACATGGCCAGCACCACAGATGAGGCCGACTTATTGCGCCCCCAGCACCACGGCAGTACGTACCACAGGCACCTCGACCTCAGGCTCTTCCGGCCCCACGGCCAGTTACCCTCAGGCAGCGAGGTATACCCACCTCCGGTCCCTCCAGCCTACCAATATGCGGTCTTGCACCTTCATGCGGCAAAAGGATCCGGCAGGAGATGCGCAGAGCCTTTGTGGCGTTATCATTGCGGTCGCCCGGGCCACATGACAGGATGCCTAGCCGGCATCTTACAGGCAGCTAGGTAAGTAGGCCCCGACAG